>QANX01006410.1:0-117805 GCA_003254975.1 Ochetophila trinervis | reverse complement strand
TAAGGAAAAAAAAAAAAAAAGATATGCGAATAATGAAGGAGAAATCAAGCAACCAATCTTATGAGCATAGAAGGCACGGACCAAACAATAAAGCAATAACTACTATAATTATATTGAAGTGAGAATCAAGCAATCAATCCCTACACATGGTAGAGAGAATTTTGACATTCTTTATGCATATCCTACAATTACTCATATTACTATGTTTAATCTTTTGTAAGCTCTGTCTTTTTGCATTTAGTGCATTGTAATGAGCTTCAGCCAGTTCTTTCTTTCAGAGGTTCAGTTGTTCATTCTCATCTTCTTTTTGCGGATGATGTACTTTTGTTTTGAAATGGTTCGATTCAAAATGTTGCTTTGTTGAAGGAGGTTTTTCCTCATTATGAGCTGATTTCGGGGCAAAAGATTAACTTGCATAAATCTTTATTTTTTTGGCAATGGCATTTCTAATATCATGAGGGTCAATATTTTTTCTTTGATTGGTATGAAACAAGAAGCTTTTCCTTTTGTTTATTTAGGTGCTCCTCTCTTTTTTGGTTCTCCTAAAGCTTCTATTTTTTCGTCCCATTACTGATAAAATTTTAGCTCACATTTCTTTTTGGCAGTGGCATCAATTGTCTATGGCTAGTAGGGTGTGCTTGGTTAATATAGTGACTGCTTCCATTTTAATTCATGTCTTTATGAACTATAGATGGTCGGCTTCTATTTTGAAAGAGCTTTCTTTGGCAATTAGAAATTTTATTTGGACTGATTTTGTTGATCGTTCCAAAAATGTCACAGTGGCTTGGGCTGTTTGTTGTCGATCGGTTAAATTGGGAGGTCTTGGAGTTAAGAATTTGAAATTGCTTAACTCTTTCTTGCTTGCTAAATTCACTTGGAATTTAATTTCTAATGAATCGATGGTGCTGAATAAGGAAGATGTATCATGACAAGCTTGAAAAATGTAATAGATTTTATGTTAATTCTTCTATTTGGCCTTTTCTTCGAGATTTTTATCATCTTATTATGTTGCATAGTAGATGGTTGGTGGAGGATGGTTCTAAGATTAAATTTTGGGGTTATAATTGGACTGATTCTCCTTTAAATTCTTTTTTGTCTGATTCTGCAGAGATTGGTAACTCTGATCTTTTAATTTGTGAGTTGAGGAATAGTAATAGTGATTGGGTTCTTCCGCCTTCTTTTAAGGTGGATTTTTCTCAGATTTTTAGTATTTTGAACTCAGTGGTTTTTTCAGCAATTCCTGATAGGCTTATTTGGACTTTGGATTTTTTAGGTGTGTTGAATTGCAAGAATTTTTATGATTTTTTGCTTGATTATCATGGTTCTCCACCTTGGTGGGTTAATTTTATTTGGGCTAGGCATATTCTGCGTTCGAGATCAATTTTTTGTTGGCGATTGTTGCTTGGTCGGCTACCTACTAATGATAAAGTCGCTTGCATGGGTGTTCTTGTTGCTCTTTATGAGGTATGGCTTATGAGGATATATCTCATATTTTTCTTCATTGTAGTTTTGCTAAAGCAATTTGGGACTTTGTTGGTAAGATTTTTCATATTTCAATGGACCTTTATGGTTCTGTGAGTGAATTTGTTTTTCGCTGTATGGCGTTGCATAATAGTTCTTAGATTGACAGTTTGTTGCAGGCTGCTATTGTTGCAGCTTTAGTCTCTATTTGGTTTAGCAGGAATAAAATTCTTTTTGACAATGCTATGATTCACTTCCGTTTGACATGGAAGTTTATTTACAGATCTATCAGAGAGGCTAATTCTTTGCACAATGGCACAATGTTTAATAGAGTTTCAGATTTGTCTATTCTTCACCTTATGGGTGTAGCTCCAAGGTCGGCTAAGGCTTATGTTATTATTCCTACTCATTGGTTGGTTTCGAAACCAGGTTGGATTAAGTTGGGGCAGCTTTGGATAGTCCAGGGCGTGATAGTTGTGGTGGTGTTTTTAGGACTTAATGAGTTTTATTAAAGGTTGTTTTTCTTCTTCTATTTTTAATGCTTTTTCTTTTGAAGCAGAGTTGTGGGCAGTTATTAAGGCTTTTGGTTAAGTTGTTTCTGTTCACTGGAATTTTATTTGGCTGGAAAGTGGCTCTACTCTTGTTGTTCAGCTTCTTAGAGATAGTTCTTTGAATGTGCTGTGGAAATTGTTGTATGCTTGGTCACAGGTGCTTAAGATAACAGATTCTATTTCTTTCTGTGTTTCACATATTTATAGGGAAGGTAATATGGTGGCGTATGAGCTGTCAAAAATTGTGTTGTTTGCTTCTGAGGATGAGTGGAGTTTCGATTTTCCTAGTTGATGTATTTCTCATCATGTGGGGGAATTGTGGGGGGATCGTAGCTTCTGTTTTGTTTAGATTTGATCTTTCATTTTTAGGCTTCTTTTGTTTTTTCTAGTGGAGGTTTTTCTCTTTGGATTTTTGTGCCCTATTGATATTTCATCTTCAGACTCATTGTGTATAACATTTTATTTATTTTAATTTCATTACAACTGGGTTTAGTTGGAGGATTGGAGGGTGCCAGCCTAGCTGGAATGTTCTGATTCTCTTCTTCTCTTGTTAATATCTTTCATCTTTTGTAAGCTCTATAAATAAAGTATATTGGTGTTGTAAAATTATTGATAAAGACTTTTTAAGTAACAATGAAAATATTTCCATTTCTCATTTTCTTATCTTTCATTTACCTTTTTTTAAAATTTCTTCATTAAGAATGAATATTTGACAGTTTAGAGGTTCAAACTTCTCTGGTTACAAAATCTCTCTCCTCTAATCTGTAATTAAAAGAAAAGAAAAAGAATGTTTAGCTATAGTTGGTAGGTAAAACTGCGAGACGCTTATAAGCATTGACCTCATTTCATTTTTCATATGTAGTTGTGAAATAGTTGAACCTATTTTCAATGGATGCGAAAGTGAGGTTTCCTTTGGTCGTGGAAAACTCAATGTTTTGTCTCATATGAACATTTAATTATTTATGTATATATATATATAGACATTAAACTATATTTCCAAGTCTAATTAATTTGGAGAAAACTATTTTCCCATTTGTTTTGACTAATCGCATATTTGATTTGAAGTACATAGTAGGAATAGAATGATATTTGTAAGGATTATTTTTTCCTATATGTTTTTGAATTTACGAATAATTATTACACATGAATATATAAACCTAAATTTAAAAGAATGACTATTCCTTAAAAAAAAAATCTCAAAATTGCTATTAATNTTTTTGTGAATTTTTACAAAATTTGAAATTTTTTGAATTTTTTTTATAATTCATATTATTATCAAATATATAAATAACAATGACTATTCATTTTCTTTTGTTTTTGTGAATAATTACAAAATTTGAAATTTTTTGAATTTTTTTTATAATTCATATTATTATCAAATATATAAATAACAATGACTATTCATTTTCTTTTGTTTTTGTGAATAATTATTCTTATTTTATCGGCAATAGTCATTTTGATAAGACCCACTCAGAAGATTCTTCTAAAATTTTTTAGAAAGGCTTCGCCTGAGAATGATTCCACCAGACTCCCATTCAGTCATCTTGTAAACTCAAAAAGGGTTTAATCGACAAAACGATAAATAAATTAATGACATGTACAATATTGAAAAACTAAATAGTACAAACATAGTGCGAAAGCATAATGTAATAAGTTTAAGTCATATATCAAAGCCATATAGAAAAGGGTTAGAAAAATACAAATTTCAAATATGGTCTTTAAGCGAATCAGTTTAGAATAGTATGATAGCTATATATGAAAGCAGAGTAGCAAGAGCGAATAAGCGATAGATTTCGATGCGTAGACCTATCAATATCAGCTATGACATAGGAAATAAAGTTAAAGATAAAACGTGAGACACGAATATCTCAGTAAATGCCTTTAGCTAGCTACAAAATAAATATCCAGTGTGTAAAATTATTTATGCTTAAAATCTTATGTCACTCATTCATAAAGTCCCATGTTTTGCAAACGTTTCGCAAAATTTAATTATAACCCCAAAATACTTTGACCACTAAAAATTTAATATTGAGTAAAAATATTTTTAAAACTCAATTTCGATGAAAAATGGCTTAAAATCAATAAAACATCATCATTGTCATCAACCACATAATCATGAAAACCATCACCATGTTATTACATAATCATCAACATTATCATATTCATATCATCATCTTCATAACATATGTGTACCATTATCTCATTGTCACTGCATCATATCATCATCATTATTATGACATAATATTATGTACCATTGTATCATTTTATAATATCCGTATACCATCATATCAACATCATCGTCATACTACCTGTGTACATACAATATACCGATGTTCCAAGTGATCCTCCACGTACTGATGGCATCACAAAGAAAGGGAAGGAGAATACTTATCTCAACCTTTCTAGCGTCTTGGAAAGCGTTGAGGCTACGATCTCATCATCTCTCTCACTTGCAGGTCGAGTAGAGGATGACCAATATATATAGCGCATAGTCTCATTATATACAATATAGGTACTGTGTGGTACGTCTTTTATATCAAACTTTAAATTATTCAAAAAATTTTATTTGCAAAATAACTCAAAACTTTGTAAAATTGTATAAATGTCTAAACTTATTTAAGAATGACAATTTACCAAACAATTTGTAAAATTGCAAAATAAAATCCAATTCAATACAATTTCTATAATTTCAAATCTTGAAAACTTATAAACCACTTATAATTAAATCACCGATGTCATGCATATATAATAAATCATATAAGCATATTTAATTATAACAATAATATCAGTAGTGAAATATGCAATTAAACTCGCAATTAGTATGAAATCAAACCATCAAACAAAAATTTTGCAATTTCTCCAAAACTCATTTAGAAAATAAAGTTGCCTTCACATATATGCAGTTCAATCATAATTAGTCTCCAAATAAGCTCACGATGCAGCTCGTGTGCTTTAATATGGTGATTCTTCTTCTTCGATGACTAAAATTGTTGTCGAAAGATTGGGTTCAAGACCATAATTGGGAATTTTTGAATCTGGCCAAATTGGATTAAATTAATGACATAGCTAGCTTGTCCAGGAACCAAGGATCACATTGGGACAGGCGGTGAGCACCCACTTGCCATCGATGAGCTAGATCAGCGCTGGGGACGAAAATAAAGATACTGCAAAACAGCCAAATCACGCCCAAAGGTCACCACAAATAGCTTGCTCAGGGTTTGAAACTGCTAGAGGAGTGGTCTTTTCACGATGAAATGTTGTCGGTGAGCTTGCCGGAATCCATAGTGTTTTGCATGTATGATGGTGGTGTATGTGGTGTCATAGGGACTCGTCAATAGCTGGATTTTTCATGGTGAGGTCGTCCATGGAGTAGAAAAATTATGGTAGGGCGCGTTTGGGGTAAATCTCTGACGAAAGGGATGGATTGGGTGGAGGACACAGTGTTTTACGGTGGTTCTCGGTGAAATTTGTGCTCTATGTCATTTCTGGCCACAAAACTGGTACGACTATGTAGCTCATCACACAAGCTTTCTAATGGTACCAAGCTTGCCTTCTAACTCTAAGTGATGAGAAAGTTATGGTTGTGAAAATATGGCTTGGTAGTGGAGCTGAAATGTCGCCAATTTGGGAGAGAAGTGAGGAAGAAGGGTGGCTAGGACTAAGGTTTTCCCTTGGCTTGTGTGCCAATAGTGCTTATTTATAATAAAATACTAGGCCAGATGTCCCTATAATTTTTACAGAAAATTTTTACTTGATTTTGTGCTCAAACGCACATAAATTGACCATATTTTATGTGCAAAAGTCTCACAAATTAACACCTGCATGTAAAATTATATTATTTTATGTAATGAAATATCCAATAAGTAAAGCTTAATAAGTTGGTTAGTCACTCTCAAGTCTCAATACTAAAAGCTATAGTAATTGTCTATAGTTTGAAAATACAACTCAAAAATAAAAATGCTGCCAGTATGTGAACTAGTATGTGCTTAAGAGTTATTGGTTATGTTAGTTCTTGAACTTAGATATGATAACATGTCATGTTATGCTGTATTTGCGATATGTCATATTTATGTCAAAATTTTTTCACCAAAAACCAACCAATTAAATTTTTGTTTTGGAATATGTAAATCTAAACCCATTGATTTAATTATTATGTACTTTGTTAAAAACCCATTAACCCATTATGCTCAATTATAATTTTTTTTTAAATAAACTAAAATATAATTATGTCAAAATATATTAAAATCAAAATAATAAATATAAAATTATAGGGTTAACAACTCGACTTTTAAGGTTTTATGATTTAGGCATTCAACTTTCAAAAGTAATGATTAAGTCTCTTAATTTTTTAATTTGTTGCAGATTGATCCAATCCCTACTTTGGACAAACAAATTGATAATAGTTTCATCCACCTATTTGCTTTCTTTTCTTTTCTCAGAGTTTAATTGCTTTCAATTTCATTATAGAAACAAGTTTATGGATGAAAAAATTACCAATTTGTTTGGCCAAATTGACGATTAGACCATTCTGTAACAAATTGAAAACTTGAAAGCATAAATTGCTACTTTTGAAAGTTAAAGGTTTAAATTGAAAAAAATTATCAATTTGTTTTACTAAATTGGAGATTGGATCAATCTGTAACAAATTAAAAATTTAAAGGCATAAATTGCTACTTTGAAAGTTGAAGGTTTAAATTGATAAACTTTATAAATCTAAAGTATCAAAGTGCATTAACTCTAAAATTATATTTAACTAATGGTTAGTAGTACAAAAAATTAATAATAATTAATTAAATTACAAAATTATTTATTACATAGATGAACTAAAATATTACATATAGGAAAATAATATTGAGTAATATCAACAAGTAATAAAAATTTAATAAATAAAATATGTATTACCAAAATACTTTTCTTAATGTGTTAACATGTTGGTATTTGTTTCAATTTTAATAAATCCATTAACTATCATATTTTATTGTGTTAGCATTGTTATTAACTCGATATTATTAAAGCAAATTTGAATACCGATAATATCTTTGTATTTTTGTATCGCATAGAATTTTGCGAAGTCTCTTTGAACTATGCTCATAGTTAAACTTTTTTTTTTTTTGTGGCACTTGGTTCTTCAACTTCATTTTTGTGGTGCACTTTAGTCTTTGAATTATTTTTCACTTTAATTTTTAGCAAACATGCAATACACTTTACTTAATAGAAAAAATGGAATTAAAAAATTAGATAATTTTACGTAACTTTTGCATGTTGCATCAAATACACTAAACATTTTATAACTTTAAAAAGTAAATAAAAATTAGTGAGCAACCAAAATGCATCAAAAAATGAAATTTAAGAACCAAAGTAAAAAAAAAAGAATAAAAGAAAAAAAAAAGTTCATATATCAAAAAGGTCCAACTCAAGTGAACCCTTTTATAAATTAACAAGAGATTCATGGTATAAATCCCATGTTTTTATGTAATTTTTGTTCATAATGTGTAATTTTTGTACATAATGTGTAATTTTTTTTATCATATTATGTAATTTTTTTTTGAAGAGTTTTCATGAACCCCTCAAACAAAAAAGTTCACATGTGAATTTTCCCAAAATATGCAACAATAAGCATAGTTCAGATGTTAACAGAATTAATAGCCCTTTGATTAAAATGTTAATTTGATCTATCTGTTATCAATTTTTTTTTTTATAAATAATGATGGTGGAGATGTACATTTGGCATATTTTAAAATTTTTAAATAAAGAGGAGAGAGAGATGGGTATTTTGGTGTAGGATGGATTTGAGGTCTGAACATGATTGATTAGATATTGGCTGATTTGAATGGTGAGTAGATCTGGCAACGTGTCGTGTCGTATTGTATTCGTGTTGTATGGTATTTGTATTCGTGTCAAAATATTTTTATCCAAATCCGACCCATTAAGCTTTCGTGTTGAAATATGTAAACCCGAACCTGTTCATAAAATTATCGTGTAACCCATTACTCAACCCGTTAACACGTTAAACCTATTTTCAAAATTATTTAAAAAAAATGAAAAATAGATTTGATTTATAATTTATACTCCATACTAACAAATGATAAAGCGACAAACGTAAATATTTGTATCATTTTACAAACAAAAAATAAAACTAAAACAACATACTTAATACATGTTAAAAAAATAACAAACCACACAAATATAATACTTAAATCCTTCTACAGAATAAGAAAATAAAATAATATTGTTTGAAATAACAATAATACATAAACATGTTCAGTTTCAACTACATTTTTATTTCTTGCATACACTCTAATGCATATGACATCTTGAGCATAACCTCAAAGCACCTAAACAAAAAGATTAAATTGCATATTATTATCCAAAATAATATAAAAAAATTAAATAATGCATACCACTCAAATTTCAATATCTTTAATCATCAATAGAAAATGTGTTAAAGCATTGTCCTAATTTAGCTTGTCCAACACTCAATGTAATGACATCTTCTGTGAGTTCTTCTAAATGAATGATATTATCTAAAACTGAATATATAATAAAATTAAAAATATTCATGTTAAAAAAATAATAATATATTATATAAATGTAAATTACCTCCATTGCCAAAAAGTCAATCTCTTGTACATAATAAAGCTTGTACTACATTTGACTTTAGTGAACTGTGAAATTGATCCAGTACACGACTACTAATACTAAAAGCGAACTCAGAGGCAACTTTTAAAATAGAAATTGATAAGACATCACGAGCCAAATAAAAAAGTATTAGAAATCAAAGTTGTTCTATTTTCCACCAATTAAGGACATATAACTCTTGTTTTCTATCTAACTTTTTTTCATCCAAATACTTATCTAACTCAGTTTTTTTGGATGAAGAGCTATAATTGTAGTACATATCAAAATTCTACAACATGCAAAAGTAATAATTTAGTTAGAATATGTAACACAATATTATAATTAACTATTCAAAAGATGAGTTTTTTGGTTTATAATTTGCCTCAAAAATATTTTTTAAATTAAATTTTTAGTTTATAATTTTTTTAAATTAAATTACAAAAATGCCATTGGACTAACGGGTTGTTAATGGGTTTAACGGGTTTTTGCAGGTTAACCCGTTATCAACCCAACCGGTTTTAGCTAAACCCAAATCCATAAAAAATGTTCATGTTCGTGTCGTGTTAACGGACCGTATTGCCAAGTCTAATGGTAGGTATGGCTTGTTCAATAAATTGAGTTATGGGTATAGCTTATAATTAATTAGTAACTTTTTTTTTTTATGAATAATTAATTAGTAACCTTACATATGAGATTGATTAATTGGGTGGTTTATATGAATAACTTTGAGTTATAGGGATTTTGGACATTGGAAGACAAGAAGATGAGCAACTTGCTGGTAACACAATAGCCGTAACACTTTCTATCAAAAAAAAAAAAAAAATAGCCGTAACACTGATTACGGAAATCAAATTGTTAGTGAAAGTGACTGACATAATAGCTCAATTTGACCTTTTATTTTTATTTTTTTCAATTAATAATGGTTTAATTTAAAAAGAATAAGTCAAACCAATTTTGAAAGGTAAATTTTAATAATTATCACCATAAAATTTTCATCTAAACTTACTGCTGAAAAATTATTCAATGCAACTTTTTGTTTTTGAAATTTTAGTGAGGAGATCTTTTAATATTGGTCTATAAGTGAATAATATTGATGTATAACTGAGTAACATGCAAATAATGAGTAATATTAGTCTATAATTGCATAATATATTTTATAATAATAGACTAATGTTAGTCATTATGAGCATGTTATATACTTGTAGATCAATGTTACACTTCTAAACTAATATTATTTAAAAAGTTTTGCCAATAAAATTCTAAAACAAGTTGGTCCCTTATTACTACTAGAATGATAATTCACATTAGAGTGACAATAATTAAATTAAAATATGGTACTTAAACATATATATATTTGCTATAAAACCCAGATGTTGGGCTATATAAGCTCATCAACAAAGACATTGTTTTTTTTGTTGAATTTTTTTTGTTTGGCTTTGGATTTTATAGTATTTAAAACTATTTGGTTAAAAATAACCAAAAAAGAAGAAGAATGTTATACAAAACACAACAGTCGGGTATATTTTGATGTTTCAGTAATATTTTTTGGTTATTTTTTGTTTTTTTTTGGTAAATTTTTAAAATTGATAGAATTTAAAAGTATTTGGTTAAAAAAAAACTAAAACAAAAATCAAGAAAAAAAAAAAAAAAACTCGCATGTTAGGCTTCATAAACTCCCCAATATAAAATTTTTATAACAAAATCCTATATATATATACATAAAGATTAAGTTCACAGTATTAGGATATTTAAAATCTTTTTTTAACAAATTAACATGTCGTCTAATTCAGTATACACTGCAAAGCCATTATTTTTTATGGTAAAGGTTAAGCATTAGAATCCTTTTATTTTTAAGAATTAATAATAATAATAAAATTAGTATGACTTTAATGGCTGTGATCAAAGTGCTGCATTTCGGTTTCAGGTAATTTTATTTAAGATTATTTTCCATGTGGATTTTTAAAATATATCGCGATTTATAGTTTCAGTTTTTTTTTACTTCAATCTTCAAGCTCACATTCATGTATTACCTTAAATATTTTATATTGTTTCCGTTCAATTTGAATGTTAAAATGCACATGCAATGCACATGAGGCTAATTTTAAAAGCAAATTAATATTTTCAACAACCTCTCTCACTCTCTCTCCTCCACTTAGACATTCTCCCTCTTACTCTCTATAGCTTTCTCTTTGCGTTTACATATACAAGAAAGATATAAAAAATGATCAAAAGGATTTAAATCTTAAAATAAATACTGCCAAATATTGAAAGTGGAAATTGATTGTGGGACTAAATAGTAGTAGATATGTGTAGTTGATTGGGTAAAAAAATCTTGAAAAATGAAGAAAACCAAGAAAATGGAATGAATTATATTTGAGTTAGGTGTAAGTGTTTTGGCAAAATTTCATGAAATTGATCTTTCAGTGACACCAGAGACGTCGAGAAGAAGCTAACGACATCAAGATTGTTGGAAAACATGATCAAAGTGGAAAAATATAGTCGGGCAACGAATCGTGACAGGACCATGCTATCTAAGCAGCCAACAACTATCTTAGTCACTAAAGCTCAACCAAAACTCCTAGTTTGCTAGAAAATTCAACAAAAATTTTGACAGAAATTGATCTATTTTTATGAGATTCTATAAATTAAATACAAGTATCACAAGTTCAAAACAACATTTCTATAATATTTTCAACCCACCAAACTCTACCATATTGAAGCTAATTCCACTGTAAGACTTTAATATACATAATGTCCATGATATATATATAATTCAATTACATAACATCTCACTAACATACTACAGTTTTACAACATAACTAGCATATAATCTTAAATATTCTAAGCACACTAATGCTATCTATAACTTGTTCCTCCTACGCTTACCAGTAACATGAACACTACTAATAGTTCAAGAACTACCTGATATATATTTTAAAAAAAAATTTGGAGGGGTCCGTATTTGAATACTCAGTGAGTATAAATTATAATAAGAAAATAGTATTACATCCATTTGTAAATGTATACGAAAATTTGTTTTTTTTTTTCATACAATTCCTTTTTAAAATAATTCACCTTTTCAATTCTACAATAATTATATATAACATATTTAATTTACTTTATTTATGATAAATGTACTTTGAGTTACAAAACTACTCATGCAATTAACAAGGTTATAACTATATATGATGGACATTCCAGTGAAAAAGCCACAAGACGTATATATATATATATATATATATATATATATGAACAAATCATTATATACCTGGAGGGTAACCTAACCATTAAATTTTTAATGAAAAGCCTCACGATGTATATGTGAACTAATCAACATATATCAAGCGTTAATTATTTCTGTGAAAAGTCATTGTCCTTTCATATATTCATAAAACATATACAAAATTCTATATTTTCGGCAATTCTAACTTGGCAGTATAAACTATCGCCCAAGAACAAACATCAATCATACTTCAATATATATTGCAACATAATCAACTTCACTAGTTGGCGGCATCATACAATCGCTCAAATAAGATTTAACAACTTACCTTAAACCCACCATCATTTCACTTTTCACTACGTCGAAAACCCTAATAGACGATGCAAAAACAACATTGCAAATTGTAAAAGGCGACGTAAAGTCTTGTGTCGCTGAAAGGACTGTCGCTGAAAGTGAAAAACATTCATGATGGATGATATGCGTCACGAATATGAAACAATTAGCGATGCAAGATGTTGTGAAAAAACAGATAATTGGGGACATAAATGCGTCACTAATAATGAAACAATTGTGACATCTACGTCACGAAACAAACAGACAATTGGCGACGCATTTGTCGCCAATTTAGGTTGATTTACCTGGAGAAGTGGTCACAATTATCCCCATAATTGGTGACACTAGTATCGCCAAATATCCCCACAATTGGCGACACTAGCGGCTCAAGTTGTAAATTATTTGTGACAAAATTTTATTGCAAAATTTACCTAAATTGGCGACTCGTGCATCCCTTTTTTGTCAATTTTTTTGGAAAAATTATTCGTTGTTGATACCATTATTTGGCGACGACATTTGTTGCTAATTATTTAGGTCATTTTTTTTTAAACTGCAGCAAATTAAATTGTATTGACAAATTAAACGATTTTTAAAATCTCATTTCAATATTTTATATAATTAATTTAAATATATAAATAATATTAATTTAAACAAATTTAAATTTCATTATCTTTTATAAAATGATGAATGACTTATTGCAAATGATTAATTTAGTAAAAAAGAGAATCAATCACAAATATATATAACAAATGAGAAAAGAAAAAGCAAATATGTACAAACAATAATTACAATAATTAAATGCAACATTGTTTTATCGCCTAAAAGTATTATATATATATATATATAAACGGAAATTAAAGGGAGCAGAGCAGTTCTCCATTTTGCTTTAAAACTGTCGACGTACTGCTGGGTTCAAACACTATATTGGAACTGCACATACATTCCAAACAAGTAGTTCAAATAAGTATTAACTAATAATATAAATTCTTATAGAGTGTTTAAGGTGTTTTAATATTACCATGATTGCTAAATTTTTCCGAGTAACATTATTTAATATGATGTCCTGCATGATTATCATCACATAATACCCGCATTCCATATTTCTTGGTTGTTTTATCATCTATACAAAAGTGATATAAGAAAACAAGTTAATCATTATATTAAATAGCTAAGTAGTTTTTTTCTCCACATTCATATAAAGTGCATTTAGATATATGAATAAATATTTATGTGTAAAAATATTATTTATTTATGTATACAAATCTTATATTTATGTACCTTTATTTTAGGCCATCTATGCTTTTCATACTTAACTTTTTTTATATGTCGGATGTACAATTCCAAGACAAGTACGCCCTATATGTTACGCAAACATTATATATATCACCAGAAATAATTTCAGCTATAAATATTAATTATTAAATTTTATTAATAATCATCCACATATATATATATATAGTTAATTATGCATACTTATCTATCCAACAAACCTTTGAAGTCGGCCATTCTCTGACTGTTGTTATTTGGAAGTGCATCATGAAACCATGTGGCTGCTAAGTATGAGTCAACAACACCCAACATCCAATGGTCGCTACAAAAAAATTAATTACAAACTGAAATTATATTTACGCGTACATAATTAGCAAAACTCAAATAATAATAATATTATTAGAAAACCTATAATACCGTGACCAGTACCGAAAAAACAATAGTTGACCCCTTGTTGCATTTTCCATTGCATCAAAATTTTTAGTTCTCCCTCATCGGGATTTATCCTTTCTATATTGGCTATATCATTAGGGGGTATAAAACAACATTTCCCTAGTTGTTCATCCATTAGTCGGGAATGTAAATGCCTAAGCAGTTATTTATTGTTTACATAATTAGTTGTATGTAACAAAATGATTGTAATAACACTTTGAGTAATTAATGCAATAAAGTTGGAATTATGTACCTTATGTAGTATAAAATGCAAGATTGTTGCAACTCTTGCATGTAACAAAAATCTTGGATATCTTCTTCGAAATTGAAATCTACACTTCATAGCCCAAAATCGTCGGTGGTAAGGAGGGAATCCACAAGTGATAATTGTTGTACGGGTTGATCCGCCTTAACAAGTCTATAAGTGCAGGGCTAAGTTGTAATGAGCTGGCATCACCAAATTCAGCATTAGCATTTGCTGACTCGACCTCTACTAGTATAGGCCTTTGGGACCTATGTGAGCTACTTGATCCGGTTGCAACCACCTGTTTTCCCTTCGATGGTTTTCTATTCCCATATTCCTACAACCAAAATAAAAAACATTTTAGCATCACAAAAAACATAAAAAATCTATGCAAACACTTTTCAATTTGAATATATCATATTACATACCTCATTGGATGGAAAAATAACAAGATGTCGAGGCCACACCACGTATGCATATTCTGCCTCTTTAACATATATCATGCCAAATAAGGGTACATGTAACAACGCCGTCAGATCAATCACTTCATGCACAGAGACTCTAACATTTTCTGTTCCTAATTCTACACCATGACAAATCGAACTATCAGCTATCAAAGAGCCAGTTGCCACAATGTTATCTCTTGTCCCTTCTGCAAGCTCACATAGAATGTCATGAATTTCAAACACATGTTAGAAAATGTCAAACAGTTATGATAATAAATATTATGAATATATAGTAAGAATTTAATAATGGTACATGTACCTCATGCTATACAGATGTTGGATCACTAGGGAGAATTGCTGCTGCAGGGGGAACAAACTGAGTGCCCAAATCGGTGACACCATCGACTCGAGCACTGCCTGATTCTGCCGCATGACCTGCTCCATGTGTAGGTGACAGCGGTGGTAGGTCAAGCCTGCATGCCGCAGCAATATCACATACGTTGTCCACTGCCCCTTTCTTCCGGACAACATCGAACAGACTACTCAAAACCTGCTCCAATTTCTCTATCCTAGAATTTTAGGTATGGATCCTTGCATCTACATTGGCTTCATTCTTATTTTTTTTGTGTTCTTTGCCACGGTGTTTTGAAATAATTCTTGACTATGAACCCTTTTCCTTTTTCCTCGAAGCCGACCAGGATGCTCCTCAGATTCGAGGGCTTGTGTAAGTATATCATTTGGAGGAGATGCATCAATAATTTCTTGAGTGACATTTTTCTTCAGAGCATGCTACGAAAAACAGTGAGTTGGAAAAAATTATAGCGAGACCAATTGCTTATATTTAATATATGACCACTAATTTGGGGTATAAAACTCACAATGTTTTCAACAATGGCCTTAACTTTCGAGTTGTCTACCCGTCCATCTTTATTGGTTTTTGCGCGTATCCAAAGCTCTTCGCGCTCGATCGGTTTGGTGATGCCTTTTTCTGCTTGCTACAAATTTAGATATATTTCTAAATGTGACCAATTTGAAATTTAAAAAACTTAATCTTAATGTGTGTATATATATAGAGTTCGTACCAAGTCCCCCTCTAACCGGGGATATTCTTTATTGCCAAGTTGATGGGGATATTTGTTCCTTTGCCATTTTTTCGGATCGATTTGCACTTAATTTTTGTAAATATGGACATCATATATTTTAGGATGAATTGATGTTATATAAAGTATTCAACACATGCATAATTAATACATATTTGCAAAACAATATAATGTTTTTGCCTTCAAATTTTCATCAAGCCTTTGGTTGAGAAATGTATTCCATTGTTCTTGCGTTATGAATTTATACTTGTGAGTAGGTGGGTACCTGAAGAGTTGGGTTTTGTCAAATATGGGGTCACATACTTCTCATACAACGTGTGCTTAAACCTCCTCCAATTCCCAGCACAATCTCTAAGAGTTTGGTCTTTTTGAGAGTCATCCTTGCTTGAATAACTCTATATGAAATAGCATCAATGTCAGTAATTAGTAAATAACAAAGTAATGTAATTCAGTTTTAGGTTATAATACCTTTATTGCTACACATAGGTTATCTTTCAATGTAGGAGACACATCGTGCCAACTTGTAATGCTAATTGGTATCATGAAACGAGTGAGTGAGCCTTCCAAGTTGGTCATCTTCTCAACTTGCTTGTTTAGTGGAGCTCCATGCTCTTTTTATTGTAGCTGCAACTGCTTTGCATCGGCCTCCTTTCTAAATTATGTTAACGTTGTAGGTCCCTGACCTTTCCTCTTAGGAATTGGAACACTTGGACCGGCGTCATCATCGCCGGATGAAGGCTCATCGAGAGGAAGAACAAAATCTTGTCACAATCATCACAAAAATGAAAAATATCACACAACATAATCACAAAAATGAAAAATATCATGACTACTAACTTTAATTAAGTTTAATTAAACTTTGTGTATATTTCAAAGGACCCTAACAACACTAATATGCATGCATTATTAAACAGTCATACTTTAAATGCGTCGCCTATTATATTATTTTTATATGGTTCTAATGCGTCGCCTATTGCTTATATCATTGAATGGTCCAATTGTGTCGCAAAAAAATAATATAGATTTTCATATATATATACACACGTCTGGCATAATACGAACAAAAAAATTTAATGTTCACCTATCAAAAAATATATGAATGCATATTTTTCATGTCACAATTGAATTTAGGCACATGAGAACAAAGTCTTGTCACAATCATCAAGATCCGCATATTAGACAAAAATGAATTTTATGCACATGAGATCAAATTTATGTCAAAATCATCCATTGAAACAACAAAATCATGGTACATTCAAACAACAATAAATGGATAGAATACCATTTATAGAAAAAACAAAGGTGTATGAAAAATATACACCGCCACCAAAGGCATGCCATATTGAAACAACAATAAATGTATACATTTTTATATATAAACATATGTACATAATTAAATGTTTACAATTCCCCAATAGATATATTATACATAACGCATAAGTCGGAAAACATATATCATATAACAACCATAAATGTATAAAAACAACAACAAAACAATCATATTAACCATCATCACCATTTGTCTAACATAATTTATCCATTGTTTGCAAAAAAAAAAAAGAAGAAGCTATAAACATACCCGGGTTCGGCGGCGACGGTGCGTAAGAAAATGACGAGTCGGGTCTGCCAGCATCGTGTAGGAAGAATGATTGTAGAGTTTGGCGGTGACGTGTAAGAAGTTCCTGATAGTCCAGTGGCAGCATGTATGAAGACAGTCACTCGGGTTTGGCGTCAGCGTGTATGAAGAAAGACAGTCTGGTAGCATCGAGTATGAAGAAATACCCGATGGTTCGGCAAGGAGTGTAGGAAAATATACACACTGCAGTGGCGAGTTTGAGATTGGGAGGATGAAAAATGAAAAATTGATTTTTTGAATGTTACCAGTGTATTTTAGGAGGTTAAAGGGGGGGGGGGNGGGGGGGGGGGGAGGAGAGAGTGAGTAATAAATTTTGGTTGGTGGGAAATAATCCCGCCATTAATTTCACAATTGGTGATGTAGGGCATCGCTAAAGGTTTTTAGCGACGCTATGTGTTGCCAATAATGTTCCTTTATTGGAGACACTACGCGTCACTAAAGACCTATAGCAATGATTTTGCATCGCCAATACTTATATTTTTTTCCTTTTTTTATTTTTTAATATCTATAATTTATATATATATATATATTTTTGAATCCATAAAGTTATATTTTATATAAATTTTATAATTTTATAGTATGTATAGTAAATGAAAGTTATATATATTAAATAGAAAATATTAAATATATATATTAAATATTTAAATTATTTATAATTTTATATTATTATAGTAAATGAAAATCTATATATATATTAAACATATTAATATTTTAAACATATTAAATATTAAAGAAATAACTATAAATATAAATTAAAGTTAAATATATATTTAAAATTTACTATCAATAAAATTATAAAAATATAATAGGGATGTGGAATTTTTGAGTCCCTTTGGGAATGTTTTATGGGATGACACTTGAAGGATATTCAAACCAGGAGATTGGGTTTGGGTATATTTAAGGAAGAAAATGTCTTTCAACCTTAGGAAGTCTAAGTTGGATGCTCGAGACAATGGACCGTTTCAAGTGCTTGAAAGAGTCATTGACAACGCATACAAAATCACCCTTCAGGGTGAGTACAATGAGTCTGCTATTTTCAATGTTTATGATATTTTTCCTTACGATATGGATTCAGATTCGAGGACGAATCATTTTGAAAAGGAAGGGAAATGATACCAATTGATGCGGAACCCCAAGATTAAAGAATCCGAAACCCTAAACACACAAGAAATATTGAACAGTAATTGGAAACAAGAACCCGCCCTACCAAACCCTTAGATAACTTGTATCTAAAAACGTGGATTAGAAGGTTAGGGAAAAAGAAGAACAATCGCCACAAAGTATTTCTACTTTGATAAGAGAATTCATCTCTTAATGCAACAAGAAGAAGAAATTGATTCTTTACCTTGCAAGAACACTCCTGGGAGCAATAAGAAAATTAATTCTTTCAATTGATTAAAAACTCAAATCTCCTTAGAAAGGAATTGATCCCCCTTTATATAAGGACTAGGGTTAGATCATGAATTAATTTTAAACCATTAAATATTAAGAAAGTAATCCTAAGGCTGAAAACTAATCCTAAAATCGAAAATAGCAAATATTACAGAACTGCTATTATAATATGAAAATAGCTAAATTACGAAAGTGCCATTATAATCCGAAAATAGTTAAATTGCGAAACTGCCATTATAATACAAGAATAGCTAAAATTACAAAACTGCCATTAGAAGATACTTATTTTTAAAATGACGTCGTTTCGTCTCCGCAACTCCCGAGCATCATTACCACCTTCATCCCTTACTTGGACATCATGCTTAAATGATCATTAGGCCTCGGAAAAGTGTTCAAGTCATTTGGAAACTTGAATAGATCTTTATCCATAATTCTCTTCACAAATCCAAGCATTCTCTCTTTGATATTTTTAACTCGAGAACACATCACTGGTTTACTAGATAAGATGATGTCATCATCTTTTGCTCCAATGCTAGAATATGAGTCTATGATGCTCGCATCATTCCCTTACTCTTCAAAAAGATTTGTCCTCGAATCTGAATCCATATCGAAAGGAAAAATATCATAAACATTGAAAATAACAGACTCATTGTACTCACCCTGAAGGGTGATTTTGTATGCGTTGTCAATGACTCTTTCAAGCACTTGAAAATGTCCATTGTCTCTAGCATCCAACTTAGACTTTCTAAGGTTGAAAAACATTTTCTTCCTTAAATATACCCAAACCCAATCTCTTGGTTTAAATATCCTCCACGTGTCATCCCATAAAACTTTCCCAAAGGGACTCAAAAATTTCACATCCCTATCATATTTAATAGTTCTTGGCACTCCACGCAAATTTGATTTCACATTAAAGTCCTGCAATAAAGAGACAAAAACACTAGGTAAATCGGGGTTAAGGTTAGTTTTACAAAGCAAAACTTCTCAAAACCTCACTAATAATATTGCTTTCTTGCCTAAGAATGCACTATTAACATCTCTCTCTTTTGCATTAAAACTCTTTTTCTTTTCACTCATCTCACTTTTTTCTATTGCACTTTCCTCTTTATTTTTCTTACTAGTGCAATCACTCACCATTGGGCCTTTATTTATATTATTTTCACTTTTGGCCTCTTTAGACTCAATTTTTTTATTTGTCTTACTTCCCAAATCCCCATGTGAACTTTTGGATAATTTCAATTGTTCAAAATACACCTCCATTGGAGATAAAGGTGCAAGTGTGACTTTCTTTTCATTATGCTCATGTCTCCAAGCTCTTGGTTCCTCCCTCCTTGGACGTCTCCTCATGGAATAATTTGAGACTTCGTCATCCTCGGAACTCGAAGGCTCTATATATCTAGTTCGCGACCCATCTTTCTTTGGGTTATTTGTGGCGGTCAAAAAGACTTCACTTACCTTATCATCTAGCTCATCCATCTTCTTGTTCAATCTCCGAAATTCTCTTTTGAAGGCTTTGTAAAAGAGCTTCATGTCCGGTGTCATCTCCTTCTCGACCTCTTCCTCATAATGAGCGGCTTCTTTTCCTTTTATTCTTGACATCTTAATTTCTACAAGACAATATTAGTAAAAAAAAATCCTTACTTCTCTCCCTCACGTGTTTTACTCTTTTTAATGGGAACTACGCTCGTGTTTCACACAATTTTGGCTTTTACCCTCAATGTGCTCACCACTCAAGCCTTTTACCACTCACAATCTCTAGAATCAAGTTGCGCTTTAGAGTTAAACACAACAAATCAAAGCAAGAAAAACAAATAACAAGTTGCGTAATCTCACAACCTAACCAAAGAAAGAAAGTAGATCAAAAGAAAAGAAAAAATAATAATTAGCATAATGGAAAGCAAAGATTACCCTAAGCAAATAGAAAAAGAAAATAAAACAAAATTCAGATTTATTTTTTATTTTTTTAGGGATGCCTTGCAGACAGACCTGCCCAAGTGTGACCCAAGGTGCAACCCCAGGTGCTTGTAGTGCGATTAGGGTTTTCTTTTACTTGTTCTCTTCTTTGAATAAAAAAAACCAAAATCAATAAGATAAAAAAAAGTCGCACGGATCAAACACAACTTTTTTTTTTTTTGGGAATCAAAGTATTATGAACAAAGAACACAAAGAAATTGAAAACAAAGATAGATAGGTACTTATCTCAACCAATGCTCTGATACCAATTGATGCGGAACCCCAAGATTAAAGAATCCGAAACCCCAAACACACAAGAAATATTGAACAGTAATTGGAAACAAGAACCCGCCCTACCAAACCCTTAGATAACTTGTACCTAAAAACGTGGATTAGAAGGCTAGGGAAAAAGAAGAATAATCGCCACAAAGTATTTCTACTTTGATAAGAGAATTCAACTCATAATGCAACAAGATGAAGAAATTGATTCCTCACCTTGCAAGAACACTCCTGGGAGCAGTAAAAAAATTAATTCTTTCAATTGATTAAAAAACTCAAATCTTTCTTACAAAGGAATTGATCTCCCTTTACATAAAGACGAGGGTTAGATCAAGAATCAATCTAAACCATTAAATATTAAGAAAGTAATCCTAAGGCTGAAACTAACCTTAAAAACGAAAATAGCAAATATTACAAAACTGCCATTATAATCTAAAAAAAGCTAAATTACGAAACTACCATTATAATCCGAAAATAGCTAAATTATGAAATTGCCATTATAATACGAAAATAGCTAAAATTATGAAACTGCCATTAGAAGATATTTATTTTTAAAATGACGTCGTTTCGTCTCAGTAACTCCCGAGCATCATTACTACTTTCATCCCTTATTTGGACATCATGCTTAAATGATCATTAGGCCTCGGAAAAGTGTTCAAGTCATTTGGAAACTTGAATAGATCTTTATCCATAATTCTCTTCACAAATCCAAGCATTCTCTCTTTGATCTTTTTAACTCGAGAATGCATTACTGGTTTACTAGATAAGATGATGTCATCATCTTTTGCTCCAATGCTAGAATGTGACTCTATGATGCCTGCATCAAGTCAACATCATGAATTTTTGCTTCATGCTCAACCAAGGAGGAAGATTATACACAACAGTGATCACATGCCAAACACTATTGACACTACTTTGCAAACTGTGTGGGTTCATTTCATTGACTGCAATACCAAGTCTTAGATTTCTATCATCTGCTACGAAGTCTGGCAAAAAATGGTCAACCAATTTCCAAGCTAGAGAATCTACTGTGTGCTGCATTTTGCCTCTTACAGTCTTTATCTCATTTGCATGCCGGGCCAAATTCTTAATGGTTGAAACATTGTGGAACATTATTCTAAAACGTGGGATCAGTGGAGAATACCATAAAACCTTAGTTGACATTTTTGTAACAGTGTTATGTTCTCCAATTTTCCATTTGGATGTTCCACATTTAGGACATAGCATTAGATCTGCATACTATTTTCTAAACAAAATATAATTTTTGGGGCATGCGTGTATCTTCTCGTACTTCATTCCCAACACATATAGGGTCTTTTTAACATTTTGAATAGATGTTGGCAAAACATTGTCGCGTGGTAGCATGTTAGATAACAACTTCAGCAGTGCATCAAAGCTCTTGTCAGAATGCCCATATCTTCCCTTCAAGTTATATAATTTGACAATATTCGATAACTTGGTAAAATTGGTACATCCTGGGAACAAAGGTTTCTCTGCCTCTTCCAACAGACATGCAAATTGATCATGATTTTTTAGAATATCTGTGTCAATATTATCAAAGGCATCATGAGTTATTTCAATGTTGTTGAATGCCACATCTTCTCTGCTATCATTGTCATCTTCATCAAACTCTAAATCTCGATTAACAAACTGTGAAGACGCCTCGTCACCAAAGTCATAGGATTCATTGTGCCAAATCCATTGCCTATAATTGCTATCAAATATGTTCCAATATATGTGACCTTTGATGTCCTTTATAGAATGCAATGTCATATTGCCACATTTCAATCAAGGACACCGAACAACATTACAATCACTTGCATTTTTTGCCGTGAACTCTAAAAGTTCGTCCACTCCTTTGGCAAACTGTGTGGATCGTCTATATGAATATATCCATGACTTATCTATTCCACAGTATATTATTTGAGTAATTAATGTTGTAATCTTAGTATTGAATCAACATATGAATGTAACCAAAAAAGAAAATAAATTACAAAACAATAACATTTATGTGCATGAATAATAAGGATAATATAAATGGCAATTTATACGATCGAAATTCTAGCAAAATTACGCAATACACTATAAATATTGCTTAATATATATGTGTAAATCAAACCTACTTGCAATGTATAAATTGGTTGATTTTGTTTTCAGCTTCGTGTGATGATTCTGCATATAGAAAAAATGATCCAGAAACTAGAAGTCACTTAAGAACATAAAATATAAATATAATTTATTGCAAATATAAAGAGGTGGATGATGAAATTAAATGACGGATTCAATACAAGTTGGTAGACAAATCATTTACCAATTTGAATTTAAACACTTTTAGTGACGATCTTCGTCGCCTTTTCCAAGAGTATTGGCGACGACAGCGTCGCTAACTTAGTATTTTATGTTTTTCGTATGTGTGATCCTGTACATATATAAATTAAATTTTAAATATTTCAATAATGAACTTTAATAAAACTATATCAATGTTATAAAAAAACTGATAATTTAGAAACTGTAATAGTTTGAAGGTCAATATAATTTAATTATTTTGTTGAAGCTTGTTCATTGAATTAATGTAATATTTTTTATTGAACATATGTATATATATATAAAAATGATTGTTCATTGAATAACATATTAATAATATATATCTTAAATATTATTTATTATTGTTTATCTTTTTTTGGTGAATAAATTAATTAGCTTTTGATCTATATATATATGTGCTAAAAGAATACACACACACACACACACACACACACACACATATATGGAATATACATATATATATATATATATATATATACAAAACAATATCCGGAAAAATGTAAATAATATTTTTATTGATATTACACAAACAGGTTTACGTAAATTCTCCATATGCATCTTGAACATTAATTGGAAAATAACCGAGTGAGCATATCAGGTTTACATATATAAATTCTCCATATGTCGGCAAATGCAAAATAACTGAGAGAACAAACTATGGTGAGCCTCGTCCAAGTATCAATTGATTGTCGTTCTTTGACGGACAGGACATGGAATTGTAGTGTACTAACAATGAAACATTTGATCTTTAGATAGGTGAACTACCAAGGCAATAGATCGACGATATGTAATGGGTCGAACACCTAAAAGATCGTAAAGATAAAAAGTATTTCATTATTTACTTCTATTTTGAAATAGTATCAGTTAAGGAAAAATATTTTTTCTTTCCTCGAAGAATATTTAATTCCTTTTATCTTGAAATAATATCAGCTGAACAATTTAGCATAACAACGGATACTATTTCAAAATAGAGGGCAATAAAGATATATATGTATATATGTATATGTAAAAGAGAAAACCGAATCATGAAGGGTGGATTGTTAACATGAGGATGTGCCTATTTATAGATAGATAATGGTAGGTGCAAATTAAATGTTAGTAGGTGCGAATTTAATACCGTGTTATAGAGTTATTGGCGATGCTAGCGTCGCTAAATCTTTTATTTTGTGACGCTAGTGTTGCTAAATTAGATGTAATGGTAGGTGCAAATTAAATGTTATTAGGTGTGAATTAATTACCAGGCATACGTCACAGAAATTGATGACTTAGAGGTTATTGGCGACGCTAGCTTCACTACATCGTTTTTTTTGTGACGCTAGCATCGCTAAAGCGTTGATTTAGCCACGCTTTCATTGCTAAATTAGAGGTATTTAGGGACGCAAGCGTCGCCAATAACCTGCACTTTATTATTTATTAAATATTAAATATTATAAAACTGTACTTTATTAAATATTATTTATTACTTGCACTTTGTTAACACTATGTACTTCAATGTTACCTGAACTTTATTAAAAGTACTTCAATATTATATATAAACTGATCGATCATTTAGCAAATATGATTTTATTGAGGATAATTAATATAATTTAACTATTTTATTAAATATTGTAATTTAGTGAATTAATATATGTAATGTAATTAATTTATTGAACATATATGTTAATCACATAATAATAAAATATATCTTAAATATTATTTAATATTTTTTTATTTTTTTGGTGAATAAATTAGGCTTATTACCTATATATATAAATGTGTTGAAAGAATATACATACTATATATATATATATATAAATGGAGTATATATACAAAAAAATATTCGACGAAATACATAAAAGATTTTTATTTTATATTGATATTACATAATAGGTTTTCATAAATTCTCCATATGGATCTCGAAAATTAATTGGAAAATGACCGACCTATAGTGATCAACATATCAGGTTTACATAAATTATTCATCGATCTCGACAAATGAAAAATTAATAACCGATTGAGTCTGCAGATTATTGTGAGCTTTGTCCAAGTTTTGGTGGTCATTCTCTCACACCTAGCTTGGACATGCATTCATTGTAAGAACAATGAAACATTTGATCTTGAGTTGTTGAATTACAAGAGGCACATAGATTGACGATTTGTAGTGGTCGAACACCTCAAAGAGCATCAAGATCATAAATATCTCATCGTTTGCTTCTATTTTGAAAGAGTATCAACTAAGAGATAAACCAAAAAGAATATCTAACAAAATATTTTATTTTTTGCATTATACATAACCAACAATATATTCAGCATCTTGACCTGTTGACTCGTTCCTCGTAGCTGCTCTTACCAATGAAGCTCCTCATCAATCCTAGTTTGCTGAAGATCATTGTTTTTGCAATCCAGCTTCGACCTCCCTCTAAAGACCAAAAAATATAGCCTTTGATATTTAGAGATAGATGAACTACCTAACATATGGATTGACGATTTGTAGTGCGTCAATCACATAAAAGAGTGCAATGGTCAATAATATTTTAACATTTTCTTTTATTTTGAAATAGTATCAGTTAAATCGAAGACAAAAATTTGAAAGAATATTTATGCATATTTGTGAATTTTTTTTCCTTTTCTGATGAATGTTTCTTTTACAATAATAGATGATACTCTTTCAATATAGAGTATGAATTTATAGATAGAGAATGGTAGGTGTAAATTGATTATTTTGGTATTGTGAAATAATTGTGTTATGTGTGAATTAAATTTTAGCATGATGTGAATTAAATATCGAGGCATGATATACAATTAGAGACACCAGCGTTGCCCTTTTTGAAAAATTTGTACAATAATTGGCGACACTAGCGTCTCTTTTCTCAAATTGGCCCAATTGGAGAAAATGGGATGCTGGTCTCAGATTTTCTCAAATTGGCAGCACACTGGTGTTGCCAATTTGAGTTGGAGTAAAGGCGATGCTGGTGTTGCCAATTATAGGTCACAGGCGACACTAGTGTCGCTAATAATATAAATTTTATCTTTTTTCGTTGCGAATAGTTTTTGCCACGTAAAGTTTTCGCATTGTGTATTTTAGGTGTCTTTAATTACTTTTTGTGCCTAATTAATTAGTGACATGTTATGTTCTTGTGTCACAAAAAATTTTAGCATGCAGATTTTTGGCTACATATACATAAAGTGTCGCGGAATGTATTTGGCTCTCAAATATTTCACGACACTTGTCTAATGGGTGTCGTTGAATGTGTTTGGCGAGTAAATTTTTTGCGACACTCTTCGAATGTGTGTCACGAAATGTATTTGGCACAAAGATTTTTCGCGACACTTGTCGAATGCGTGTCGCTGAATCTTTTTTGCGCCACAGGCAAAACATTTTCGTGACGTTTTTGTGTCATTGTTTTGTTAAAATAAAGGTGATGCAATATCGTTGCGTCTAGAATTAGTTTTGCGTGACCCAATTTTTGTTTTGCTTTGCAATTTTGGTGTCGTCTATTGACAACTTTGGCGTAGTGTTTCTTCGTGTCACCTCCATATCATTCCATTTCAAAATTTTCTTAATAATAATAACATTCCTATAATTTACTCAAAATCAGTAAACAAAATATTTCTTTATCATATATATATATATGCATTTATACTAAAAAAAATCATCAGGTAATATATATTTATACATATACTTGTAAAAATTTATCCATGCACAATAACTATATATCGCTTAGTCATATAAATATTTAAATATATTACTAATTCACAAAGTGTATATATATATATACACATGCTTTTATATATTCCCACTAACAAAGAACGTCACGTTAACGTCGACTCTCTGTTGAGTGCTCCTTGTCATTTGACTGTAATAGTTCATTCCTTTAGTACTAAAATAAAAATAATATTACGAACTATTTTATTATGGAAATGAGAGGTAAAATCCCTTTAATAGAATTTTCATATTAAACTTATCTTTATATGCCTATCTCCTTACATTTTTTCACTACTTAGTATTTTTGTTAACTAATTCAACACCCACTTGTTCCATTTACTCAAAATATGATACTACATTAACTAACTTGTTTACAACTATACTACTGAAGTAAATTTTCCTTAATAACATAGGTTTATTGATTATATTCACTCCCACATGATTTCTAAAGGTTAAAATCTAAATCTTACTCTTAAACTTCATCTAGATTAATTTCAAATTATTTCTCTATCCTCATACACTTAAACCTTTTAACAAAACTCACTAATTCTCAATAAAATATATAATCAAATCCTCCACAGTTCTTTCAAATCTCTTAACTATTATTTCTCATTGACCATTTTAATTACAACTCCTAGCATATTACAACATTCTCATCAAAACCTATACAACAATCCACAATTTCACTCTTTTTCCCTCTCAAACTCTAGATTATAAAAGTTTATCATTAGGTAATAGAAACTAGTATAGAAAACATGTTTACATTCAATTTTGGAGCCAAAATACACAAATTTTTCAGAAATTCAAAAATTCCTTTTGTGTCCTTTATTGTCAACTCTTTAATCTAGCTCACTAAACTTACATTCAAAGCTTAGGTTTTGTAAAGGGATGTGGGATGAAGATTTTGGTACAAAGATTCCTGGAAAAAATAGTTGGAATCTTTCAATGTCTGATCAAATCGAAATTTTGGCAATCTCCCAAATCTCACACTTGTCTAGAAGACTTTGGTGATGTGGGATGAGATTTGGGAGATTGCCGAAATTTCAATTTGATCAAAAATTGAAAGATTTCATTGAGTAGTAGTGGATTTGAAATTTATTGTGATGCTTCACATCAAGGATTTGGATGTGTTCTAATGCAAAATGGAAAAGTGATAGCCTATGCATCAAGGCAATTAAAAAGACATGAAGTGAATTATCCTACCCATGATTTGAAATTAAGAGCAGTCGTGTTTGCTTTAAAAATTTGGAGACATTATTTATATGGTGAAACTTGTTAGATTTATACCGATCATAAAAGCCTTAAGCATTTCTTACTCAAAGGGATTTGAAGGCAAAAGAGATGGATTGAATTAATAAAGGATTATGATTGTGTAATTGATTATCATCCAAGAAAAAGCTAATGTTGTGGAAGACATTCTTAGTAGAAAGATTTAAAGTACATTAGCACAAATTAAGGCAATCTATCTTCCGTTGATAATGGAATTGAGATCTTTGGGAGTTGAATTATTAGTTCAAAGAGATTCAGCTTTGTTGGCTAAAATTCAAGTGAAACCAATATTGATTGATTAGTGAGAGACTATCAACCCTTGGAACTAAATTTACGAAAAATAGCACAAGAAGTAAGAGAAGGGCTTTGAACTGATCGTTATATCAGAAATGATGAAATCTTAAGGCTCCAAGGCAGACTATGTGTACCTAATATGATGGAGTTAAGAACAAAATTTTAAAAGAGGCACATAGTTCAAGGCTAGCTATACATTCTGAAAGTACAAAGATGTACCTCATGCTCAAAGATCATTATTATTGGTTGGGATTGAAGAGAGACAAAGTAGAGCATGTGGCTAGGTATTTGACATGTCAACAAGTGAAAAATAGTCATTTGAGATCACCGGGAATACATTAACCCCTTCAAATACTAGAATGGAAATGAGAAAAGATAAACATGGACTTTGTAATTGGGTTACCAAGGACACAAAAGACATTATGCAATATGAGTAATAATAGATAGATTAACCAAGTCAACTCATTTTATACCAATTAAGGCTACCGACCCATAAAACGAGTTGGCTAAGTTGTTTGTCGATGAGATAGTTAGTATGCATGGAGCACCAAAGACAATTGTATCAGATCAAGATCCCTAGTTTACATCCTGATTTTGGTAAAGTTTACACAAAGCTATGGGAACTAAGCTAAATTTTAGTACGTCATTTCACCCACAAATAGATGGACAAGCTTACTGTATTTCATGTATCTATGCTTCAAAAATATGTACCAGATCCATCTCACATTATTGAAATCCCATTGATTGAGATCAATGAAGACTTATCTTATGAGAAAGAACTAAAATAAATAGTAGATGATCAACAATAGGTATTGCGTACAAGAGCAATACCATGTAAAAGTACAATGGAGGAACCATACAGTTCAAGAAGCAACGTGGGAAAGAGAAGATGAGATGTTAATACAATACCTTCATTTGTTTAGATGAATCTTCTAGTTTTGAGGACGAAATTAATTAACAGGGGTAAAATTTGTAACACCCAAGTACCTAAGTAGTGTTTAATGAGGTAATAAGAGTTTAATTTTGTTTTGTACATGAATTAATTTAGTTAAGACATTATTAATATACTTGAGTAAAAAAAAATAGTAATAATAATAATACTAAAGATAATATAAAGAAAATAATTATTGGAGTAATAATTTTGATTTGTAATTAAAGTTGTTAAAATTTTATTTTAGTCTTAGAATTTAATCTAAGAGTAATTAAAACTTGGAGTAAATAATTGGTGAGTTAATATCCTTAAGTAGAGTTAACATTTAAAAAAAAATATGAGCTAGAATGACTATTATGCCTTTGAGGTTAATATGAATAGAAATAAGGGTAAAATTGGAAAGTATAGAAAAATGTGAATTAAATGAGTCTTCTTCCTCCTCTTTCACGCACACTATTTTTTCCTTCTCCATAGTTGATGTCGATTATGCTTTAGGGAGAAAAAAATTGATTCTCTTCAAATTTTTTTCAAACTCAAGCTTAAAAATAGGTTACCCATAAGTTTTCGGGTCTTCTAGACACTTTGGTGATGTTAGTTTTAGCTTAGAACAACTTAGAATTTTGGTAATCTCCCAAATCAGAATTTCGGCATTCTTCCAAATCTCACACTTTGGGATTTCAATAATGTGAGATGGATCCAGTACATATTTCTGAAGCATAGATACATGAAATACATTATGTATAATTGACAACTCAGGAGGAAGTAATAATCTATACGCTACCTCTCCGATTCTTTCAATAATTTCAAATGGCTTGATAAACCTTGGACTTAGTTTTCCATGTTTCTTAGACTGAAATTCTCCTTTTTGTGGAGAAACTTTAGGAAACACTTGGTCACCAACTACAAATTCCAAATCTCTTCTCCTATTTTGCTGACTTTGCACTGTTTTAAGCCTTTTTCAGATAATTTGAACTTTCTCTATGGAATCTTGTATCCAGTCAGGGCTATATACCTTTTGTTAACCTAACTCATTCCAACATATTGGTATCCTACACTTCCTTCCATACAATGCCTCAAATGTTGAGATTCCAATACTTGAATGAAAACTATTGTTGTAGGTGAATTGTATTAAAGGTACATATGAGTTTCAATTTTTTTTTGAATTCCAATATATAAGCTCTGAGCATGTCTTCGAGTGTCTGAATAGTCCTTTAAGCTTGTCCATCTATTTGTGGGTGAAATGTCGTACTAAAATTTAGCTTAGTTCCCATAGCTTTGTGTAAACTTGACAAAATCGGGATGTAAACCGGGGATCACGATATGATACAATCGTCTTTGGTGCTCCATGCATACTAACTATCTCATCCACAAACAACTTAGCCAACTTATCCGATGGATCGGTAGCCTTAATTGGTATAAAATGAGCTAACTTGGTTAATCTATCTATTATTACTCATATTGCATCATGTTTATTCTATGTCATTGGAAACCTAATTAGAAAGACCATGTTTATCTCTTTCCATTTCCATTCTAGCATTGGAAGGGGTTGGAGAATTCCCAGCGATCTCAAATGACTAGATTTTACTTGTTGACATGTCAAATACCTAGCCACATGCTCTACTTTGTCTCTCTTCAATCCCGACCAATAATAATGATCTTTGAGCATGCGATACATCTTTGTACTTTTGGAATGTTGATAGGCATAAAATGTTAATGTTTTTATGCCACTTTTATATTGAATTTTAGCTAGTTTATAATTAATTGTCAATGAAAAGTACTTAATTACTATATTTTTCTATTTTCAGTAAAAGAAAGACAAAAGCTGGAATTATTGTATTTCTACGCAACCATTACTGAGAAAATCATATTTGGAGCTACACTTTGAGGTTTTGTGATATTACAGTTGCAAATGATTCCTAATTAACTAGGCTTAAATTCTGTAAAGTTTCATTGCAATTTATTTGGCCAATCAGTACTAATTTGATTTACAAGTTCAACAATTTCATCAGTTGCGGCAGATTTACACTATCTTATGGAAATTGGAATTTGAGTGTCTTCCTGATGTCCAAATTTTGAAAACAAGATATTCTTGAAAAGCTAAGACATATAACTGACATTTTAAACCAGAATCAGTGAATTATAAGTTCATTTGGTCATCCAAAGTGTGATTGGAATATGCTGATGGTCACTGGTGATATAAAAGGAATCTATCTTTGCTTACTAAGATGACATTGATGATTGGACTGCCATGTCATCACACTCCAGCCATGTGTACACATTTTTCCACATCATATGCTCTACATGAGAGGTCAGATTATTCTAATTATATTAATTGGAATAATATTTAGAATAATAGGAATTAGAGTTAGAGACAAATTTGATTTTTATGGAGATAAAGAATGTTTCCTAAATCCTAGTGTGAACATGAGACAAAAAATACTCTTTTATCCTTAAGGTGGCCGGCCATAGAGGGGAACTATGGGAATTTGAGATCATGTATACATATTATCTCCTATATTCTCTAGGTTTTAGAGGGACTCTAGGGTTAAACCTTTCCTATAAATACTATGCAACATTGAGATACAAAACACAATTCACTACCACCCTCACAACCCACAGGGCTGCATCTCTCTCACAACCTTCTCCAGCCGCAGCTCTCATTCCTTTTTTCCCCATTCTCATGGTAACAGTAGTTTTTCCTAGGTTTTATATTCAATTTGTAAAGATTTTCACATAGAAAAGTTGTGATACACAAAGCCTAGTTCAAGGAGAAATTCAGCCAGCCTTGGTGGAATCAACCTTGTGACTTTGGATTATAGTTTGGAAAAGCCAAGAGGAGAAGATTGAGCATTAAAATCCAGCAGCCATCAACTTTGGATTTGACTCTTTATTCTTATTCTCTTTGTTATTTAATCTATGTTGTCTCTTGATTATTTGATGTATGTTATAGAGATGATGTGTAACTAATTTTCTACGATGATTATGATGTAACCCTATTATGACTATTTAGTGTTAAATGCATAGTTAAGTTTGATTCATGTTTAAGGTTAATATTTCATTGTAGTTCTTAATGCTCTTCCATGAAATGGTGGATTGATTTAGTATTTATATTGGCTTAGGAATAAAGGTTATAAATATGGATGTGCAATGAAATACATGGTTATAGGAATATTGCATGCCTTAGTGATAACTTTGACAAGAACATATTGGGTTTGCATATCTTAGGGCTTAAATTTTGGTATTTAGATTAGGGATAATTAAATACCTTGTGCTTGCTAGATTAGAATGCATTGATGAATCAACTTCTAGTCACTTATGGTTAAAGGGGGGTTAACCTATGAATCTATAATGCATTAGGGCTAAATAGGAGTAATAGTGGTGAAGTCATAATCCTTGTTTACTAAAACCTTTGAAATACTTGCTTGCTGCCTTGTTCTTAATTTTAATATTGCTTTATTTTAATTAATGCTTTGCTACTCAAGCAACAATCAATCAAGATTAGAAATAACAAAAAAATGAATTTCAACAAGTAATAAAGTGGATTTCTAAGAGAAAACCTTTATCGATCCCACGAGGAATAATGTCTCTAGTTTCAAAGATATCAATTGATAAACAAATTAATAAAAGTAAAAAAAGTGTTGATTGATTAATTGTTTGAGTAGCAAAGCATGAATTCAAAGTAAGCAATATTAAAATTAAGAACAAGGCATCAAGCAAGTATTTCAAAGGTTTTAATGAAACAAGGATTATGACTTCCCCACTATTACTCCTATTTAGCCCTAATGCATTATAGATTCATAGGTTAACCCCCCTTTGACCATAAGTGACTAAAAGTTGATTCCTTAATGCATTCTAATCTATCAAGCACGAGGTATGTAATTATCCCTAATCTAAATACCAAAATTTAAGCCCTAAGACATGCAAACCCAAAATGTTATTGTCAAAGTTGTTACTAAGGCATGCAATATTCCTATAACCATGTATTTCATTGCCCATCCATATTTATATCATTTATTCCTAAGCCAATATAAATACTAAATCAATCCACCATTTCATGGAAGCATTAAGAACTACAATGAAATATTAACCTTAAACATGAATCAAACTTAAATATGTATTAAACACTAAATAGTCATAAGAGGGTTACATCATAATCCTCATAGAAAATTAGTTACACATCATCTCTATAACATCCATCAAATAATAAATAGACAACAATGATTAAATAACAAAGAGAATAAGAGTAAAGAGTCAAATCCAAAGTTGATGGCTGCTGGATTTTAATCCTCAATCTTCTCCTCTTGGCTTCTCTAAACTATGATCCAAAGTCACAAGGATGATTCCTCCAAGGCTGGCTGAATTTCTCCTTGAAATTTGCTTTGTGTATCACAACTTTTCTATGTGAGAACCTTTAGAAACTGAATATAAAACCTAGAAAAAACTATTGTTGCCATGAGAATAGGGAAAAAGGGAATGAGAGCTGCGGCTGGAGAGGTTGCAGCCGTGTGGTCTGTGAGGGTGTTAGTGAATTGTGTTTTGCATCTCAATGTTGCATGATATTTATAGGAGATGTTTAACCCTAGAGTCCCTCTAAAACCTAGAGAATATAGGAGGTAATATGTATACATGATCTCAAACTCTCATATTCCAAGCACACTTTGGATGACCAAATGAACTCAGAATTCACTAATTCTAGTTGAAAATGTCAGTTATATGTATTATCTTTCTAGGAATATCTTTTTTCTACAATTTGGACATATGTAAGACACTCAAATTCCAATGTCCATAAGATAGTGTAAATCTTCTGCAACTGATGAAATCGTTGAACTTGTAAATCAAATTGGTACTGATTGGCCAAATCAATTGTAATGACACTTTACATAATTGAAGCCTAGTGAATTAGGAATCATTTTCAATTGGAATCGTACAAAACCTCAAAATGTAGCTCCAAATATGATTTTCTCAGTAAAAGTTGCGCAGAAATACAGTAATTCCAGCTTTTGTCTTTCTTTTCCTGAAAATAGAAAAATACAGTAATTAAGTATGTTTCATTAACAATTAATTATAAACTAGCTAAAATTCAATATAAAAAGTGGCATAAAAATATTAACATTTTATGCCTATCAAATGTATAGCTAGCCTTGAATCGTGTGCCTCTTCTAAAATTTTGTTGTTTAACTCCATCATATTAGGTATGCATAGTTTGCCTTAGAGCCTTAAGATTCCATCATTTTCGATTTAATGATTGGTTATGAGCCCCCCATTTCTTGTGCTATTTTTCTTAAATTTGGTTCTAACAGTTGATAGTCTCTCACTTGATTAATCAATATTGGTTTCACATGAATTTTAGCCAACAAAGCCAAATTTCTTTTAACTAATAATATAACTTCCAAAGATCTCAATTCCATTATCAATGGAAGATAGATTGCCTTAATTTCCTAATGTACTTGAAATCTTTCTACTAAGAATGTCTGCCACACCTTTAGCTTTTTCCTGGATGATAATCAATTACACAATCATAATCCTTTATTAATTCAATCGATCTCCTTTGCCTTCAAATCCCTTTGAGTTAGTATGCTTGAGGCTTTTATGATCGGTATAAATCTGACAAGTTTCACCATATAATTAATGTCTCCAAATTTTTAAAGCTAACACGATTGCTGCCAATTCCAAATTCATGGGTATGATAATTCACTTCATGTCTTTTTAATTGCCTCGATGCATAGGCTATCACTTTCCATTCTGCATTAGAATACATCCCAATCCTTGATGTGAAGCATCACAATAAAATTCAAATCCACCACTACCAGATGACAAAGTAAGAATTGGTGATGTCGTAAACCTCTTTTTCAATTCTTAGAAGCTTTTCTCACAAGCTTCCATCCATTGAAACTTCACATTCTTCCTTGTCCAAGTTGTCAATGGAATAGATAACTTAGATAACCTTTCAATAAATCTTTTATAGTAGCCATCCAATCCAAGAAATCTTCTAACTTTTGTGACTGTTGTAGGTCGTTCCCAATTAAGTACTGCTTCTAATTTATGAGGATACAATATGCCCCAAAAATACTACTTTTTCTAACCAAAATTGACATTTACTTAGCTTGGCATACAACTGTCTTTCCTTCATCGTCTGTAATACTATCCTTAAATGTTCAGCATGTTCTTTATTTCGGGAATACGCCAAAATGTTGTCAATAAACACAACCACAAAACGATCCAATTAAGGTTGAAATATCTGATTCATCAAATTCATGAATACTATCAGGGTATTAGTTAATCCAAATGACATTACTAGAAACTCATAATGTCCATATCGAGTCCTGAAAGCAATCTTTGGTACATCCGATTCTTTAATTTTTGTTTGATGATAACCTGATCTCAAATCAATGTTAGAGAACACCTTGGAACCTTGCAATTGATTAAACAAATCATCTATATGCGGTAATGAATATTTATTGCGTATTGTGACTTTGTTCAATTCCCAGTAATCAACACACAACCTCATAGATCCATCTTTCTTTTTCACAAAGAGGACTGGTGCACCCAAAAGTGAAACACTTGGTCTTACAAATCCTTTATCCACCAACTCTTGTAATTGTATCTTCAACTTTCTTAATTTTGATGGAACCATCCTATATGGTGCTCTAGATTCTGGTGCAGCTCCTAGAATTAAATCAATGCTAAACTCTATCTCTTTGTCGGGAGGCAAACTAATTAGATCCTTAGGAAACACATTAGGAAATTCTCTTACTACAGGGATCTCATCCAACTCCTCACTACCTTCTCTAGTGTCAAATACATGTGTCAGATACGCTTGACAACTTTCTTTAATAATCTCATTGCACTCATTGTGGAATTGACACTTTAAGGCATCATCTGACATACTCTTTTAAAACATATTTCAGGTTTCTTAGGGCTCCTAAAAATAACTTCTTTATTAACAAACTCCATCATAGCATGATGCTGGGTTAACTAATCCATTCCTAATATTACATCAAAATCTTGTAAACACAAAGGAATGAGATCCACATTAAGTCCATGATTATTGATTACCACTCAACAATTCCTATATACATTGTCAGCTATCAAAGACTCATTCAATGGTGTAGCTAAACTACACTCCAAAGGTTCCAACATTCTATTTGAATATATAGAAAATTCTTTTGAAACATATGAATGTGTAGATCCAGGGTCAACCAACACATATGCATCATTGCCTAAAATAGATATTGTACCTACTATCACTGCTGGTGTTGCATGAGTTTCTTGTTGATCCATTGCATATAGTCTTCCTTGATTTCTGGGTCTACCAAGTTGTCCTCTACGTCTTCTACAGGGCTCACCCATATTCTATGATGGTCCTCTGTTTCCTCCAGTACTATAACTTCTCTAAAACTGAGGTTGGTTTCCACCACCGTAACTTGAACCAGAAGTTCTTTGATATGAACCTCCTGCTTGCTGTAATTGAAGACAATTCTTCTTCATATGTCCTTGCTGTCCACATTGGAGCATACTATCCTTGTTGTATGACAAGATCCATAATGTTGTCTTTCATATAACTTGCATACTAGTACACCACTTTGAACACCCTGGCTAAATTGAGATCCTCTATTTGTTCCAGCTTTGACCCCACTTTCCATCATCGAACCACCGTCATAACTTTGGCTCCTACCCAACCCTCCAAAATGGGAGTGTACTGAGCCTTGTCCTGCGGTTTGCTCTTGTCTTCCACTTCTATCAATCATAAAATTTCTTCTAGCATATTCCATAAATTTAGAACTACTACCATTTCTTTTTGGAGGCCTATAATTCTTCAAGAAAGTTTTGAAAAACTAAGAAAACTTCTTTCTTTGTCCTTTTTCTTTTCTAACCCTTTTTTCATTCAAATAGTTCTCGAGATTTACTACAGCCTGTACAAGTCTTTCAAATTTTGTGAATCTCAAAGCTATCATTGGTGTCCTAATACTATCCTTTAGACCACAGTCAAACTTTCTACACCTCTGATGTTCATTTTCCACCATAAATATAGAAAATCTAGATAGTTTCGAGAACTTGTTCTCATATTCTTCTACTATCATATTTTTTTTATCTCAATACTATGAACTCCCTAACTCTGTCATCTTGATAACTGACGGGATAAAATTGGATATATAAAACTTCTTTGAACATGTTCCAAGTAATTTCAGCAGGGTTGGTAACTCTCCCCTTAACTACTATGCACCAATGATTTGCTCATCCATCAAGTAAGAATGTAGCATATAATAGCTTTTGTTCATTTGTGCACCTAACACTCTGAATATTTTTTCCAACATTTGCATCCAATTGTCGGCATCAGCTGGATTTTATGTTCCTTTAAAAGTTGTAGCTCACAAAGAACGTAACTGTTTGAGGGTTGGATCACCATCCAGTTGAGCACTTCTTTGATTTGCTACATTTAATGCTTGAACAAGCATTTCCATAGTTTGTTGCATTATAGGTTGAGCAGTCTGTTTCTGCTGAAAACTATGTACGTCATCTGAATTCCTTTATGGACTCGTGCTGAATTTCTTTTCTGGTGGTGCCTCAGACACTCTAGTATGAGGCCTATCACGTCGTCTTGTGAACATGATTCTACAAAACAAATATATTCCTTAATTCACTCACAACCAACTAAATTCAATTTGTCATCAATTACAAAACCTTTCAACACTATACACCAACTTCACCAACATGTTACTACCATTTCTTTATAACACTGCTATGATACCAAATTGACAAGATCACGCTCTCTAAGTCTTGCCTGCAGGACTTAATCATATTGATTAAGTTCTTAAGCAGTCAACAACTATTTTAGTCACTAAATCTCAACCAAAACTCCTAGTATGCCAAAAGATTTGAAAGAAATTTTGGCAGAGTTTGATATGTTTCTATGAGATTCTCCTAATTAAACACAAGTACTTACAAGTTCAAAAACAACAATTTTACAATATTTTCAACCCACCAAACTCTACTATATTTAAGTTAATTCCATTGCAAGACTTCAATATACATAACTTCCATGATATATATAATTAAATTACATAATATCCCACTAACATAGTACAGTTTTAAAACATAACTAGCACTAATCTTATATATTCTAAGCACACTAATACCATCTATCACTTGTTCCTCCTGCGCTTATCAGTAACATGAGCACTACTAATAATCCAAGGAAACCTGAAATATATTTTAAATTATTTTTTTGTAGGGGTAAGTATTTGTATACTTAGTGAGTAGAAATTATAATAAGAAAATAGCATTATATCCATTTATAAATGTATACAATTTTTTTTTTTCATGCAATTCTTTTTTAAAATAATTCATCTTCTCAATTCCACAATATTTATATATAACGTATCTAATTTACTTTATTTATGAAAAACATGCTTTGAATTACAAAACAACTCATGCAATTAACAAGGTAATAACTATATATGAGAGACATTCTAGTAACAAAGGCACAAGACGTATATATATATATATATATATATATATATATATATATGAAAAAATCATTATATATTGGGTGGTTAAGCTAACCATTAAATTCTCATTGAAAAGTCTTAAGACGTATATGTGAACTAATCAGCATATACCGGGCATGTAATAACCATTTTTGTGAAAATTCATTGTTCATTTATATATTCATAAACATACACAAAATTTTGATATTTCCGGAAATTCTAACTTGGCGGTATAAACCATCTCCCAAGAACAAACATCAATCATACTTCAATATAAATCGCAACATAATCAATTTCACTAGTTGGCAGCATCACACATCATCCAAATAGGATTTAAGAACTTAGCTTAAACCCACTATCATTTCACTCTTCTTTATGTCACTCCATATAATTCCATTTGCAAATTTAGATAATAATAATAATAATAATAACAACAACGCTCCCATAATTGACTTGAAATAAAATAAAATATTCCTTTAACGTATATATATATATATATATGTATTTATACTAAAAAAATAATCATGTAATATCTATATATATACTTGTAAAAACTTATCCATGTACACTAACAATATCTCTTAATTATATAAAATTTAAGTGTATTACTAATTTATAAAGTATATATATACATTATTTTATATATTTCCACTCACAAAGAATGTCGCGTTGACGCTGACACTCTGTTTAGTGTTCTTGATTGTTTGACCAGAGTAATTCTTTCGTCTAGTAATAAAATAAAAATAATATTATGAACTATTTTATTATGGCAATGTAAGGTAAAATCTCTTTAATAGCATTTCCATATTAAAATTATTTTTATATGCCTATTTCCATACTTTTTTTCACTACTTAGTATTCTAGTTAACTAATTCAACACCCACTTGTTCCATTTACTCAAAACTTGATGTTACGTTAAATAATTTGTTACAACTATACTACTTAAGTAAATTTTCCTAAATCACATAGGTTTATTGATAATATTCATTCCCACATGATTTCTAAAGTTTAACACATATATCTTACTCTTAAACTTCATCAAAATTAATTTCAACTTGTTTCTCTATCCTCATACACTTAAACCTTTTAACAAAACTCACTGATTCTCAATAAAATACATAATCAAATCCTCCACATTTCTTCCAAATCTCTTAACCATTATTTATCATTGACCATTTTAATTACAACTCCTAGCATATTACAATATTCTCATCAAAAACTATACAACAATCTACAATTTCACTCATTTTTCCCTCTCAAACTCTAGATTATAAAAGCCTATCATTATGTAATATTAACAAGTATAGGAAACATGTTTACCTTTAATTTTGGAGCCAAAATACACAAATTTTCCAGAAATCCAAAAATTCTCTTTGTGTCCTCTATTGTCAACTCTTTAACCTAGCTCACTAAACTTACATTCAAAACTAAGGTTTTGAAAAAGGGTGTGGGATGAAGCTTTTGGCACAAAGATTTCGACGAAAAATGGCCAGAATCTTTCAATCTCTGGTCAAATCGGAATTTCGACAATCTCCCGAATCTCACACTTAGAGTGGTTCTAAGCTAAAACTAACATCACCAAAGTGTCAAAAACTTATGGGTAAACCTATTTCTAAGCTTGATTTTGAAGAAATTTGAAGATAATCAAATTTTTTTCTCCCTAAAGCATAATCGGCCATCAGCTATGGAGGAGGAAAGAAGAGTGTGCGTGAAAGAGGAGGAAGAAGACTCATTTAATTCACTTTTTTCCATACTTTCTAATTTTACCCTTCCTTCTATTCATATCTTCTTTTAATCTTAGTGGCTAATAGTCATTCTAGCTCATTTTATTTTATTTTATTTTTATTTTTAAAATGTTAACTTTACTTAAGAATATTAACTGACCAATCTTTTAACTCTAAGTTTTAATTACTCTTAAATTAAATTCTAAGATTAAAGTAAAATCTTAACAACTTTAATTACACATCAAAACTATTACTCTAATAATTATTTTCTTTATATTATCTTTATTATTGTTATTATTTTTAATTTTTTTATACACATATATTGATAATATCTTAACTAAATTAATTCCTACACAAAACATAATTACACTCTTATTGCCTCATTAAACACTAGTTAGGTGCTAGAGTGTTACAATTCAAGTCGTGTGGCCCATTTTTTGATTAAACGGATCGACCTGTGAGCCTATTTCATTGGGAAAGACGAATATGACAGCATCATTTAGATACAATGCCATTTGGCTTGGCTAAACAGAAAGTGATGTTCGTATCATCATCAAGCTTTAGTAGGTTTATTTTTTAATCATTTTTTCTAGATCCGGGTCACTCGACACGTCATCCAACCTGCTAGAATTTGACAATTTCATCCACCATTTCCAGCCAAATTGGTTTCGTTAGCTTCGCCTCTTCAACTCCAAGGGATCCCATGGGTCAATAGTGTAAAAGCTCGTAGAATTACAAACCCAATTCAAACAACATAAACGCATGGGTTTGATGTAAAAACTTAAAATTAATGATCGTTCGTCCAATTTATCTACACTAAACTTTAGCATCACATTCACAGAGCATCGCACAACAATAATCATGCATTAATCTAGCTTAAATAACTCACTATTTACGATATTCATTTAGTGTCAAACCTACCATTTATTTTTTATTTTTTGGATTCAGTCCTCTTTCGGTCATTATTGGGTTCAAGAATGAGTTTTTTTTTTTTTTTGTCTCTTTTTGCTAACTAAAAAACAAACAAAATTCCTTGTCATTCGATATTAAGATTTCTCGTAGTATAAATTATAAATATATTTTTTCCTGGGTTCTTTGTCCTTATGGCTGGGTGAAAGTGAATTATTTTTGTTGGATTCTTTTTATTTTTTATTTTTTGTTATTATTTATTTATTTTTTTTCACAAAATCGGATGAAGAAAAGCTTATGTAGAGGAGAGATAGTAAGAGAGAGATTGAAACAATGTAAGAAATGCATTTTGCCTTTAAAATTGGCCTCTATGCATTGCATGTGCATTTTAATGGTCCTTTTCGATGGAAACAATCAAAATGACTTAAGGTAGTGCGAATGAGGTTGAAAATGTGTAAAAAAAAAAAAGTCTTAGGATGAAACTATAAATTAGTGATATAGTTTAACGGCTTGTAATGATAATAACCCTTTTATTTATTTATAGAAAATGGAAGGACAAATCTTTTTATCTGTAAAAAAAAAATATATTTGTTGGTTTAGAAAAGTCCAGCCTAGTTTATAGTTGAAGCCCAATATTATAGGCCGATTTGTAATTTTTAAATTACTACTGATTCTAAAAGCTTAAGTAGTTTTTATTTATTTCTATTTTATCTCTAACAGTCCTCACATGTAGGCCCGTTTGAGTCTTTACATATGCGTTTTCGGTCCGGCCTCTTTTGAGCTCATTTTGGTCCATATTTGTATTTTTATCTTTGGATGAAATTATTTAGTTTTGAACTAGGATCTCAAAGATCTTCAGCTCTTATATAATGTAAATTACTGTTGATATGAAAAACTTAAGTTGATAGAAAGTGAGTAATCATGTCTTTTATATTTTATCTCTAATACTCTCATTCTGGAGCATGCTATTTTCACTACACTTATCAAATTTCAACATGATAGGTTAATGCTATATAAATCCGTATGTATTTTTGAAAGTTTGGATTTGCATATTTCAACAAAAAAGTTTAACAACTAGGGTTTGAATAAAAATTTTGTGACACAAACACATATGACACGAATACGACACGATAGATTAACCCGACACGAACCCGTCCATATATTTAGAGGTTTGAATGAAATTTTTTACACTTACACGTTACACCACTGCACGTTACCATATCTAAATTTTTCATTATAGCCGTCAATAGCATCGTCGGCTTGCCACCAATCTCTGTAGAAACTGAAGGCTCTTGTCAAAAGCTGCAAGCCATAGTGCCTTCTTGCTTCTCTCGCACATTCTCTAGTCAAAAGCTTCCAATATCTGGTAATTCTTATGCTCTTTCTTTGTTTCCTTCTATTTTTTCTTTTACCCCGTTTGTTGGCAATGAATTTTGATTTACCAATCAAACAGGATATGAGAATGAAAATGAAATAAAATTGTGTTTTATTTATTGTTCCAAAAGGTGTTCTAATAGCTATTGTTTTTGTTGAAGTAAATTTGAAAGATTTTCAGTGATAGATATAATTTTTCTGTTTTATTATTCTGGTTTCTATTAAATTTTGTAGATAATGGAAATTATTTATAATCCAAGAGCGGTTTAAACCTCGTCAGATAATGCTTGAAAAGAGATCATCATTTGCAACACTGCAAGTTCCCCAAAATTCCAAGCCCAACGCTTCGTCAATAAAGGTACCAAAATTTATAAACATTTCACACTTCGTTGAATTTGTTTCAATAGTTAAATGAGTTTCTAAATGGGTTTTACAAATATATCTAGATCTGGAATACACCGATTTAGGTCTTCTTTTGGATTTATTTTGGGGTTTTGAGATCATGAAAAATTGAAGTTTTTATTCTTCATATGTATTGATTTGGGTCTTTGTTGATTGAAATTTGTAAAAATGTTACAAAAAAGGAGTTTTATGATGCCAATGATGGGGCTATGATTAGAAAAGGTATCGATGTTATTTACAGAATGGGGGTTTGGAATTGTCCCACTAAGAGCATTTGGGAAATCTTTAAGAGTAAAATCGCATTCTTTAAGGTTTCTAGATGATTCCCTTCGAGAATTTGGCTACCCCATGTGGGAAATACTTCATAGCATTCTACAATTCTTGAAGGCGGTTTCGAGATTTCTGATTGTGTTCCCAATAAATTAGAAATCCTATATTCACTTCAACGAATCGTTGTTCATAATGCTTTGAATGTTTTTTGAGGAATTGGATCCTCTATGAGTTTTTCGAAGGGCTATGAGTTTTTTGAAGGGCCATGATTGATAATCTTGAATGAATGATTGAGATTTTTTGTTTGGTTTCTCAACACCATAACTTCCTAGGGCTTTTAAAGGATTCCTAATTTGTTTATTCGGGAAGTTGTCCATTTCATAAATTGTAATCATTTTTTAATTTTTTTTATTTAATTCTTCGTGTTATTTGTTTTACAGGATTCTTTATCAAATTGGAAGAGTCGCATCTTCAAAAATGAAGAGCTATTCAAGCCTCGGGTGAGATCTTTCTCGATGCCTTGTAAGGTTATCGAGAACATCAAGAAGAAGCTTATTGTTGCATAAGTGTCGAAGTTTGAGAATACATGCTTTGAATATTTTGCCTTGGATGCAGGTAAAAGAAAGAAAAACACATGATGGAGATCAACTTTGGAGAATCTGGTGCTTGATTTTTGTATAAGGACTTTGCACTTATAACGGGCCTCATTTTTTGATCCCATCTACCTGATGAGGATGTGAAGTGTATTAAGTCAATGCATATTCATCAAAGATACTTATAGGTCTCCACATATATCAAACCGCCATAGTTATTGTCCTCATTCATCGGAGTAAATTTTGATATAATGTAGACGCAGTGAAGGTAGCACTATTGTAATTCTTCAATTGCGATATTCTTGAAGTTGACAATAAGATGAAGATTAAGATGAAGTTTGTGTATCTTGTGGAGGACCTCAAGTTGTTTAATACTTATCCATAGGGCAAGTAGGTATATAAGAGGACTTTAGATGCTCTGTACAATGCCTTTACTCATAGAGAACGAAATGAAGAATAAGTCTACCACATTTGATTTAAGGGGTTTACCCGCTGTTTTTTAGGTAATATTGGTATTTGTTCTTTTTTAATATTGATTTGGTAGTTTTTAATTAATCTCCAAGGTTTAACGTATGTGTGGGGTTACGAGGTCATCCATGCATTAGGTGAGAAATTTTCCATAAGGCTTCATTTGCCATGTCTTTGGATATTAGGGTGGGAGGCTAAAACCTTTTACAACTTTTGAGAGTATTCATAGTGCAATATTATCCAAAAATAATATAGGATAAGTTAATGTTAATTAAAATCTTATGTGTATAAATCCATATTAAAACTAATAACTTTACTTTGTATTCTAGTATTTTATACAATGGATGCTAGCACTCATGGCTATGGAGACTTGCCAACCATACTGGATTCAATATGCATCCAATATAAAGGACATTGAATATACAATCCCACCATTTATGGAGCTTGTCGTAAAAGAAAAGAGTAGAGGTAATGACCCCTAGGAATGAAAGATTTCATTGCCCTAGGACCAACAAATCCTTTTACACGTACTACCTTTAAGAAAATAAATATAAAAATTGTGAGTTAAATGTTATATACTCATGAACATTATTTTTATGCTAAGTTATAGTATTGATTTGTTTAAGGTCGATACGAGCAAAAGGTTAAATCATATAAAGACATTAGTATTGGATTTTAGAGTATAGTTACCAAATTCACTCAACCCCTTAGGGTTCCACGATCTGGTTCATGCGTCTCAAAAAGATGGATGTTTGTGAATTAGATCACTTAGGTGTTGTATAATAACCTATTCATTTTTAATTTTTAGTTTTAGAATTTTTTGAAAACCAAAAATGAAAATGCATTTGATAACAATTTTATTTAAAAAAAAAAAAAAAACTAAAAGCAAAAATGCGTCTAATAACCATTTTTCAATTTTCTTTAAAAAAAATAAATGTTTAAAAGTCATTTTTATTTAAATTTTTAATTTTTTTTTGTCCTTGATAATGCCATGATACAAGACAACTTGAACAAGACTTGAACGTGAGACCACCAATATTGGCACTGTCCAGATATGTTCAAGACTGTCTAGTTAGGGCCAAAGCTCAAGACCGTCCAGTCGGAGCTGGAACTTTAGGACTGCCTAGTCCGGGCTGGAAGCCGGGACCCCCCGGTTGGGGCTGGAACCCTACACAACCCAGTCGGGGCCAAAAACTGGGACCGTCCAAATCGTGCTGGTACCCAGGACCACCCGGGTCGGGCAGGAACCCTGGACCGCCCAGTCGAGGCTGGAACCCAGGACAGCTTGGTCTGGTCAGAACCCAGGACTGCCCGGGTCAGACCGGAACCCGAGATTGCCCCATCGGGCCAGAACCTAGGACCGCTAGGTCAGGGTCGGGACCTTGGACTGCCCAATCAAGGCCTGAACCAAGGACCTGCCCAGTCGGGGCAGGAACCCGGGATTGCCCAGTCAAGACTGGACCTGAGACTGCTCAATCAGGGTCGGGATATTAATTGTATATGGCCAAAATTCGGTGTTTGAAATTAATTGATTATGGATTTGTTTAAATTTATTTGTAAAATTATAAACAAAAAGAACAAAAAAAAAAAACAAAAATGGTTACCAAAAATACACTACTAGAAAATAGGGTAAAAAACCGACGTTTTAAGTGTTTACATGACGAACACAAAACCGTCTTCTAATGAGGCGTCATCGATAGTCATAAAACATAGACTACGGTTCAAAACTGACGTCTAAAACATTACTACGACGGACCACACTGTTGTTTAAAACAATGCCTAAGCCACGTGGGCGCTACATGGCAAATACATAGACGACAGTTTCTAGTAAAAACCGTCGTATATGTTCATTATAGACGACAGTCCATACAAGGATCCGTCATCTATATGTGCATTATAGATGATGGTTCCTTGTATAGACCGTCATCGATAATGCAACTTGGCCGCATGGCAAATTTGTAGCTCGTCATCTATATTATATATTTATGTATATAAAAATATATATATATTTGGCTTTTATATGTTTATTTAATGTAAATATTTTAATAAATAATATATTTTCAATTAATAAAATAATAACAAATATAAAAAACAGTAATAATAAATTGATTATATTAAATTATACAAAAATATAAACAATTCTAATTAAAATAAAATTACAAATTATACAATACTAATTACACAATAACATTAACAATTTCAAAATTCTTATACATATTAATAATTNATTCTCGTAGCCCAATTGAACTACTCAAACGTCGATAGTAAAATAACCAGCCAAATCCTCTCTAAATTCATCCACGAAGTCTTGTACCCAAACACAATTTTTAAACTCTACATAAAAATCAAACAAATAATATTAATGCATTAGTAAACATAATATTATATATAAATTTACAGTTACACTAAAATTATACTTACAATATTATGTAACTGAGACTGTGGTACAGATGAATTGACATTTATTATTTCCCTCATCATCATGCATACATAATATACACACTCATGACTTGTCGATTGTAATGGTGCCTACAAAAAAATAATTTAAAAATTAATATACATAATTTCTAATACTTTAACATTAATGAAATAAATAATTCATAGATTTTACATTTCTGCCTCGCCAACTAATTAATTTATTCTTCGACCTTTGCCTATTCGGCTCATTCCATAATGTCCAAGCTCTATATATATATCGTTTTATAAATAATAAAAAATTATTAAAAAATAATTTAATCACTAAAATTAACTTGCTTATTAATCGCTTTTTAAATTAAATTTGGTGGTGGTGGAATCAAAAACCAAATGTACCCCAGGTACGGGTCCACGATACCAAGCGTTCAATGAGCACTAAAATAAACGTCAATATTAAAAATATATAATATACTATATATATTTAAGAAAGTAATAATTTCGTATATAATTAAATTGTACCGACTATGATATGAAATTAACCATATCCTATTGAAGTCAGGTTGATCTTTCCACCGTCTGACCAATTGCTCAGCTTGGGATGCCAACATTTCAGGTCCAACATTCTGCACTACACGTGGATCAATAAAAGCATACAACAAAATCTTTCCAGTACGGATTAGATGTCGATACAGCTTCCTGCAAAAAAATATCATGTCAAGTACAATTTAAGAAAATTTTAAATCAAAAATAAGTTAATTATAACTTCAAATATTAATGCGCATTACTTCATATAGAATAAGACGCAATCAACACCCAAGTCTTGCATCTGACAAAATTGATTGATATCCTCATGTGTCAGCACTCCAAGATGATAATTGCTTATCATACCCCTCCCCAGGTTGAATTGAAGCTGCATGAGTCCTTGTTGGTTGAAGATAGTGGCAGCTACCATCTTCATTAATCTCAGCTTCGGTGGCAGGTCAGAGATGATTAATTGATGTTGACTTTCATTGGTCGGTGGAGATGCCCACGAATGACGCGAATGGGGAGTACTATTCGAGTCTAAATGAGCTACTACCTTGCCTTTTGATGCTCGTACAGATATCTCCACCTGTTCAAATATATAAATTTCAAAAAAACATTAAAAATAACAATTATTAATAATTTAATTATTATCGATAAATAAAACATAAATATTTACCTCTTCTTCAGGTAAAATGACTAAAAATTTAGGCCTTGGACAAAATGACTCCACAGCTTCTCCTACCAATGTAATGTCAAAGAATGGTAGAGGTAGGGCTGCTTCAGGGACCAATGCCTCCTAAACATTGACCTGCACATTAAGCTCCCCTAATCGTATCCTATGGCAAATAGCGTCTGGATCGGTCGTAGGTACATAAATCCAACAACCATTATATTATCTTTAGTGCATATAGCAAGCTTGCACTGTAAACCCTACAAAATAAATTGATTAAATTTTTAATTAAATAAAAATCAATATATTAAATGTTTATTAAACAACAATCTTACAAAAGTTTACATCCTCAGGTGTCATGGGATGTACTAGAGCTGGAGGAGTACTAAGATGTACTGGTGTTGGAGGAGTAGTGAGATGGTGCGGCTCCTCAGGAATATTATTGGCAACCCAGGTGTTGTTCATATATTGATTAGTCATGAAATCCATATTAGGGTTGGCCACAAAGTTATCCTGTGTCCTGGCCAACTGTGCAGACAACAGCGTATTACTTTATTGGAGGTCACGAATGACCTTAGATAGTTGTCTGATACGCTCATCCTTTGCACTGTCCCTCTCTTTTGTTGGTTGGGTTCTATGTCGAAAAATGTGCCAATACTCAGTAGGGGTCACCAATTTACCTTTCGCCCTTACTTGGCCCTGGTGCTCAGGAGTACCCAACACTTGGGTCAGTATATCGTTGGGCGAATCCAAGTCAGAGTTGACCTTTCCAACAACTACTCTCTCCCTTAAATCATCCTATCAAATTTATAAAATATTAAAATATTAGTGCTAATATTGCATAGTTACTTAATATAAATAAAATATGCAAATCAGAAAATAAATTTAATACCATATGTTCTGCAACTGCAGCAGCTTCTGGTGTAAGAAACTTTCCCTCTTTATTCTCGTAGCCCAAGTTCCATAGAACATCTTGGGAAAGCGGTTTATTTGTGTCCAATCTCAGCTTCTACATGTTTACAAAATAAATAATAAATTAAATTAAAACAGTTTAATTAAATTAACTAAAAATTACTAAATTTGTGATTTTAAATTAAAACAGCTTAATTAAATTAACTTAAAATTTCTAAATTTCTTAAAATTTTCTCTCACCTCATTGTACTCTGCCCGTACAAATCCAATACAGGATAGACGATGATTGTACAAATTTATTTTTCTTTATTCTGAGCATTGCTTATGAAGTTCCTGCAAGATTAAAAATGGATATTAATTACATAACACGTTAATTGTAGTTTAATTTAAAAAATGTTAGAAACTGAATTAATTAATATTTACCGCCCACTCAGGTGTTAATGATTGCTGTACAAATTTATCCCACAGCTCTTGTGTAATAAATTCCCCATATTTTTTGGGGACAACATTGAAAGCTTCCATGTCCCCTAATTCTTGGTATTGGTGTACAAAATGTGTGTACATAAAACTCTTCCATTTTCTCCATTATTCTGCACAATCCTTCAAAGTTTTATGCTTCAATGATTCGTCCTTTTTATAAAATGTCTACATAAAAAATTGAGGTATTATTAGCACATTCATAATAAAATTACGAAATTAATTAAACAAAATTTTTAATTAAAACGAAATTGGTTGTATTATTACCTTTATTGTCTCCCATAATGTATTCTTCAAATTTGTTGGAACACCGTTCCAACTCTTGTAGGTGATCGATATTTGAGATCCGGTGTAACTATCTTCATAATTAGCTGGACATTGGCCGGCTTTATTGACTTCGACTCCATGCTCGTTGTATATTACTTCTCCAAGTTCGCCACTAGTGACCTATCTATGAATATTTCCTAACTTTGACGGTCCTTTACCCTTCTTTTGCTTCCTACTTGAGGAAGAGTCTTGATCATTAGGATTAGTTGGATTTTCATTTAGATCCATATCTACAAAAAAATATTAGTAAATGATCAAATATTTAGATACATATTAACAAACCAACAAATAAAAATTATATAATATAAAACCGTAACATATATACAAAACCGTTGTTTTTAATTTTTTATGCCTGTTGTAAAATCATATACTACCAAATTTTTATTACTAACCGTCGTCTATAAACATATTACACTATAATTTCAATATATTCTTTTGCCTTCGGCTATTCATGGTTTCAACATATTCATCCAATATATATTCATACAATATATCCAATATATATATTCATGCTCGGCTTTATTCATACAATATATCCAATATATACTATAATTCCAATATATTCATATATTATAATTTCAACATTTTCACCAAAAAAAAATGTATTCACTGGCACAATATAATTTCAACATTTCAACACATTTTCACAATATATTCATACATTATAATTTCAACATTCAACATTTTCAACAATATATTCACGAGCACAATATATATGTTCACGGCACATTTAAAACACAAAATTGGTAAAATATACCAAAGATTCACGATTGCCGACTACTTATCTTAAGTTTTTGGGTTGAAAATGAAGTAGATTCCCATTGAAATGAACCAAATGGTGGAGAGAAGCTTGCGGCGGCGACAGTTGGGGTGTAGGGTTTCTTGAGAAATGGGAAAAAATGAAAGAGAATGTCGTGTAAGAAAGAAAACACGGGGGCAAAAATGGCTCCATTTTTGTTATAGATGACGGTTTTTTATTTATAACCGTCATCTATACACTTAAGACAATGATTTCACTAGTACTAAATAAAACAACGTCGTTTTATATATAAGGACCAAACGGCGCCGTTTTAACTAAAAACAAATTTTTTTTTTCCACACAGCAAACCAAATCCTACCAAGCATGTATCCAGGTAAAAAAAATTTAATTAAATTATTTTTAATATAATTGAAATATTTATAAACTTACTAATTAACACCTAAATTTTTAATAAATATTAAATTAAACTATTTTTAATATTATTAAAATATTTATAAATATAATTACAATATATCCAAAGTTTATCTTCATGAAAATAACTTTAAATTGTGTCAACAAAACCCTAATTAATATATTTACCATTACTTTAATTTGTATCTTGAAAAAAAAATGGACATACTTGATATAATTTAATAAAAGGGAAAAAGTTAATTAAACACAATCAAAATTATTCTTTATTTTTAATCCATATTCCATTATAATCGTTACAAACACAGACTTCTTCGCAGTCCTTAGCATAAGGAGCGATCTCTTCATTCAGTATTTGCGTAGCAAATGGAGTGTGAATCAAAGCAATGTCTCCAAATGTATCCCTTTCAAATGATTTGGTCGATGTGTAATGAGGAGTGCTTAATACCACCGACCATTGTGAATCACAAGGATCCTCCACATAAAATACTTGTATTGCTTGAGAAGCCAAAATAAATTGATAACATTTGTGACCAAGTTTGTTGAAGTTGACACATGTAAATCCACAATCATTTTTCTTAACACCATGATTGATGTCAGCCCAATTACATGTGAACACCGGAATTCAAAATTTAATGTAATCTACATCCCATATTCCGACCACTACACCATAAAATAACATATTGGTGAATTTTGGATTGTCGTCTTTTGCACTTGAATACTGCATCGATCTAGCCACCAAGCTTACGCGGCTATTCAGTGTAACACGCTTGTTGTCTCTTTCAACTGTATGGTATCGGATTCCATTAATGTCGTAGCCCGAATAGCTCATTACTTCAAAACATGGTCGCATTTCTATCCATCTCAATGTATGTGACAAACTATTATCTGGTTTACTCAATTCTTTCTGAATCTGCAAAAATACCACACGCACTATTAGTAAATGTATCAACTATTCAATTAATATCATAGTGAAACCAACAAACACTAGATGTGTCGGTTTGAAATAAAAGTAACAATTAATGTTAAACTTACTCCATCTCGGAACCAATAAATGAAAGTGTGATTTTGCTTGTTTTGAAACCATTTTACTTTTTCTTGTTTTGTTACGAATATCACACTTTTAACTCTCCATATATTTCCTAAAAAAAAACAAAAGTTAATGACTGTAGTAAACCAATATTCAATAAAAAATATAGAGCATTAAACTTACTCGAAGTAAGGTTGTACTTCGGGTGTATTTGAAAGTACGTACAAATGTACTTGCTCCCATAGGTCACGAGTAACACCCAATAAATTACCACCCTTCAAAGGATCACCAGTATCATCTTTCACACATTGTACTTCATGGCGACTAGGTGGATTCCCGATTGCATGCACGCCTTTTTGATACTCACTACAAAATTAGATTGCTTCCTCAGCAATGTAGTTCTCTGCAATGCAGCCTTCTGGGCTGTAATGATTGCGAACATACCCCTTCAACACTTTCCTGTATCTCTCAAGAGGATACATCCACCGAAAGAAAACTGGCCCACACAATCGCACTTCTAAACCAAATGAACAGCTAGATGAACCATTATATCAAAGAAAGACGGAGGAAAATACTTTTCAAGTAAACACAATGTCTTAACAAGATCTGTCTGAATAATGTCAAAATTTGAAACATCAATCTCCTTTTTGCACATAATGTTGAAGAAAAAACAAAATCTCATTATTACATGTCGGACATTTGTTGGGAGGACTGATCGTAGTGCAACAGGCATCAGTTGTTGTATCAAGGTATGTAAATCATGAGATTTCATGCCTTTCAACTTGAAATCATTCATCGATACAATATTTTGAAAATTTGAAGAGTAGCCATCGGGAACCTTTAAATTTGCCAAACACTTGCAAAAAGTTTTCTTCTCTTCCTTGGATAATATGTAACATGCAGGTGGTAGATATGTCATTTTCTCTTCAACAACAAGAGCCAAATCACTTCTTATGCCCATTTCAACCAAATCAAGCCAAGAATTAAGTCAATCTTTAGTTTTTCCAGGAATGTTAAGCAATGTGCCAGCAATGCTCTCACATACATGTTTTTCAATATGCATGACATCTAAGTTATGCCTCACATATAATGACTTTCAATAGTCAAGCTCAAAAAATATAGACTTCTTCTTCCAGCAATCTCGATCAGCAATAGACTTTTTTTTCTCTTATTACCACTATCAAATAACTTAGAGTAAAGTTTTTGAAGTATATCTTCTCCCATCACAGGTATAGGAGTTGGACGAAACTCCTAAAATCCATTGAAAGACTTCTTTTGCTTTCGAAAATGATGATCACTCGGAAGAAACCTCCTATGTCCGCAATAACTCATTTTTCAAACTTTGAGTACATGTGTTCTCACTGCAAATAGGACAAGCAAAATATCCTTTAGAGGTACGATCAGATAAATTACTATATGCGTGGAAGTCATTTATAGTACTCAATAATATTGCTCGCAAAGTGAAAAATTCCCGCTTACATGTATCCCAAGTTTTCACCCCCTCATCCCACAACTGCTTAAGATCGTCAATCAATGGCTGCAGATAAACATCTATATCGTTGCCATGCTGCTTCGGTCCAGATATCAACACTGTCAACATTATAAACTTCCGCTTCATACCCAACCATGGTGGAGATTATATGTAACTGTAAGCACAGGACAACAACTGTACTGAGAACTCATATGCTTATGCAGGTTAATGCCATTAGCTACAATCCCAAGCCTTAAGTTTTGACATTCATTACCAAAATTAGGCCACATGTGATCAACTAGCTTCCAAGACGGTGAATCGGCGGGATGACTTAACTTCCCAACTGCGACCTTTCGTTCATTTGCATGCCACGTCAGATTTTTAGCTGTGTCAACGCTTTGAAACATCCTCTTGAACCGTGGAATGGGTGAAAAATACCACATGACTTTATGAGGGACATTTACACGTTTAGTTCCATCGTCAATTTCCTTCCACCTCGATGCTCCGCATTTAGGACAACTTTCTTGCGCTTCATGTTCTTTTCGATAAAGAATGCAGTTGTTGCAAAAACAATGTATCTTCTCATAATCCATGCCCAATGCTGTTAGATTCTTTTTCAAGTTGTACATAGAATCTGGCAAAACGTTATCGCTCAATAGCATTTCCTGCAACAACTTTAATAATTCAGAAAAACTGGTGTCCGGAAGACCGTATTTCAATTTCATGTTGTACAACTTTATCAAACTAGATAGTTTGGTAAAGTTAGTACAACCTGGATACATCGGGATTATCCACGAACTTGTCACAAGCATCGTTCACCATGTCAATATTATTACCCACCACAGCTTCATCATCCGTATTTATGTGGGTAAAATAACTTTTAGTGTTATTGCTTTTACTAATTCCACTAACTCTAGAACAATCTCCACAATATCCTTCCAACTCTTCTCCATGTAAAATCCACTTACGATAATTCGTATCAAACCCCTTAAAGTATACATGCCCTCTCACTTCTTCAATAGTGCTAAAAAATAAATTCCCACATTCCATACAAGGACATCGAATTTTACCATCTCTAATTGCACTTCTCTTAGTAAATTCTAAAAACATTTCAAAACCTTTTTGAAATGCATCGGTTCTCTTATCCATCATTATCCATAATTTGTCCATTTTATCTATTTGAATAACAACTAATTAAAACTAATTTAAACAAAAATGATTTAAAATATAGCAATAAATAATATACTACTAACAATTTAACCAACATTTAATAATTAACAAATCAATAATAGAAAATAAATAGAGAACAATAAATAAATAAACAATAAATATAGAGACAACGTAAATTACACAACTAATTAATATTAATATTTTACTATATTCTAAAATTAACTACAACAACATAAAATATATAATAAATAACAATACTATATGAGATTATAACATATCAAATATTTAAATAAACTAACAAATTTAATAATTTAAATGTTCATAACCTAATAATTATAAAATAAATAATTCATGAAAATAAAAATTATATAACTAATTTAATTGAAATGATAATGCAATAACATAAATATTTAATGTGGTTAATTGCATAAAATTATTTACCTCGATGGTGAGCTTTTTTACAACAATCAACTTCAAGCTTCAAAAAATTTATGACTTAAATCCTGAATAAATGCTATTTGAATATTTTTTATCACCACTAAAAGAATTTGAAAGAAAATTATGGGAGAAATGAAGAAATTTTTTCTTATTAACAAGTGAATTTGATTGAGAACGAAGATGAAAATATATAAGCACAAAAAATTACAACGGCTATATTTTTTGCAACATTAAAACCCGCATTTCAGACACTAAACGTAAGATCGCCACGTGGACAAATGTACACAAAAGGACGTCGGTTAAAAACAAAAACCAACGTCGAAAATGGGAAAACTATAGACGACGGTTTTACCTTATAACCGTCGTCTATAGTTCAATCAAAGACGACAGTTCCTTTAGTAATTGTCGTCGATATTATACTAAAAATGAAGGTTTTTCTAGAAAATGGCGTCTATACTTTTTAACAGACACATGGCATTCGCGTTGCTGCCACGTGTCTTTAGAGTTTTATCAGCGACGGTTTATGAAGTAACCGTTGTATTTAATTACATTATAGACGATGGTTGTAAATAAAACCATCATTGATGTTCTCTCAAAAATTAATAACCGTCGTGTTATTCTATCAACATCGACTTTCTTTTATAACCGACGTTTATATAAAAGTAAGGCCGTCGTCGATAGCTTTTTTCTGTAGTAGTAATAATAAATATATATTTTTTTTTATGGTTGTTGTTTTTCATTTTTTTCTTTTTAGCAAAAACATAAACAAAAAGCCATACACAAAAATTATAAACCAAAAAGCATAAACAAAAGTTAAAAACCAAAAATGAAAACTAAATTCGTTAACAAACGGACCCTTAGAAACACAATTTGATTCGTTAAAATCAATGATCGGGGAAGAAATAGGAGGATGATCGAATGACATTTCCTCTCTAAATCATGTGGAAGGGCAAGAGTCGAGACCTTAATGCTACGCTGCTACTGGAATATTGCTACTCGTACTCTAGTTCTCTTCCGCACTGACGCCTCTGTTTTGGGTGTTTCTTTTGGATTTATTTGGAAGTGTATCGTGAGAGATTGAATAAAAGTCTAATACTAAAAGGTGATGGAATCTAAAGGGTCACGTTTTGTTTATTTTTAATTTTTATTTACTTTTTAGTTGTATTAACGTTTTGGGGAGATGAAAAATTTATCAGTGCATTGAAGTTTTTATTTATTATTTTCTTCTCGAAAACAAGAAAAAGTAAAAATAGTTATGATTTATTATTTTTTTTATACAAGCCTTTGCTAGAGTTGAATTTCCACTTCTCCCAAAAGCTTAAGCTAATGGAAGGTGGACCTTCATTTCTTCTAAGCATTTTCTCTAACACTCCCCCTCACATGTAGGCCTGACCTCGTTTGGGTTCATTTGGATCCTAACATGTGTTTTTAATTTTTCTTGGGTGGAGGTGTTGAGTTTGGAACCTAGGACCTTAAGTCCTTAGGCTTTGATACCAAGTTGAATTTCACTTCTCCCAAAAGCGTAAGCTAATGGAAGGTGGACCTTCATTTCTTTAGGCTTTGATACCAAGTAATTACTTAATTAATTATGAATTATATATTTTGTAGAGTGCCACAACCCTCATTCGTGCTGTGGCCTTTATCACCACTGCCTCCACCGCAGACCTCTTCCAAAGGCAATGAAGAATCTTTCTCACTACCGCCTCCACCACAAGATCCACCTAGGGGAAATGTCCCATCTCTATAATAAACATTCTCGTCCAGCATAAATGAAGAATTTGGGCGATGTTCCCCAAATACAACTCTAATCCGCTAAAAAAATCCATGAGGATTAGTCTCTTTTGGTTAGAGGTAAATTTGTTTATTCCTATCTAAATATGCTGCAATTTATAGCCAATGTTTGTATCTTTTATTCAGTATCGTTGCATCAACATGTATCATAAGTCTAATTCAGGAAACCTTTTGCTGTATGCTCCAATCCCCATTAAAAATTATTAGAATTTGTTTCTATCTCTTGATTTCTACAAGTCCCCTGATACTTGTCAATGCACTTTCTCTAGTCATCTAAGCTTCCTTATAATTTATGTTTTTCCAAACTGCGACCAAACATCGTGCATGGTTTCCTTTCTTTTGGTTAGAGAGAAGGTATAATTCTTTTGCAATCCTTTAACCATGAAGAAATTTGAAAATGCACATAGTTGTCATTTCCAATTAACACCCACACATCCAACTTTGTAATGCATGCTTTCGAACTTCTTCACCTTAAACTCAAAATATTTCTTCATTGCATGAAGTTTTCCTATTTCATTTATTTCACTAATGTTTACTAATGATTTGTGTAGAGTGATTGTTGGTGCACTACAAGAAATCTGGCCTACAGCGACAACGGTCTTTTGTGACTGAAGGCGTTTTTTCGTCACTAAATCCATTCAGTTACGCAAAATACGTCATAACAGCTCCGTGACAATAGGTGCGTCACTGAAAGTCCCTAGCCACGAAAAAAGTAGCAGTTCGTGACTGAAGGCCAATTCCAAAATTTTGAAATTTTTCGTGATTGAATGTGTCATATTTAGTCACGAAATCTGTTGTGACTGAAGTTCGATGTTTTCGTTATTGAAAAGACTAGTTTCATGGCTGAAGTATGTCAATCAGTTATGAAAACTGTCGTGTCTATTTCGTGCAGTAGTCACGATTGGTTGTCATGACTAATTCAAAGTGTTTTAGTAACAGTTTTCATGTCCGTGACTAAATTGCCCTGGAATTAGACACGAAAACATACGTGGCTAAATGTACATTATAACAAATTGCATATATGAATGTAATATTATAAAACCACTATAGGAACCATCCCCACTAAATTATTGTATGACAAATCTCTGCAAAGTGTAGCATAACATGACTTATCTATAGGCATCTAACAAACCAGAACTCAGTTTTTCAAAATAGCTTCATGTACAAAAATCTTCATAATTCTAACATAAACGAGCTATTATATTCACTGTGAGACTTTATTTCCATCTAGAAGCATGTTTATCAGAAAACTTTTTAATGGATTTCAGAATAGGTAAATGTAGACATTCATATTTACTTACACAACTATAAGAGATGCACTTTTTTGTGAAGGCAGGGCACCATTTATCTTGTTGTTACCAAGAAACCTAATTATGGAAACAGAAAAGAAAATGCTTCAATATATTGAATACATGTTGTGAGGCAATTGATACAATGAAAGAGACATAATATATTTCAGGAATGAGAGTGAATTCGTATTGGAAAATAGAGTTGGGAATCTCCCCAGTTATATTATTGAAGCTCAAATCCCTGAAAACCAAACTCGTATGATAAAAAAAATAAAAAAATAAAAATAAAAAACCCAGAAAACAGAAACTTATTTAAACCACATATTTATTTTTTAATGAATATATAAATAAATGAAAAAAATAATCCATAATTATGATAGAATGCGAGAGCACTTTAAAAGCCTGGAAATAATCTAACATGACAAAATGGTATTGCCAGAGCTTTGAAAATCCTATCTCTGAAGAAACAACCCCTGATTAGCAGAGTAGGCAGTTTGGAATCATAATAGAAATCAACTATGCAAATTCAAAGAACTACTAAAATGTACACCTTAAGCGCCAAATTACCACGCTCCAACTTTTGATCCCGAATTTAATGTTTATTACTAGTCAAATTTTGTCCACCTTGACCAGTATACACAATATTATCCACATTATCCAAGTCATCCTCATACATGCCAGACAAAACAATAGATACTGCAAGTGGGAATGTATAGCTACTGTACTCCTGCACTTCCACCAAAAAAGTATTTCACCAATTCAATAACAATGCCATCCCTTGAGATGGTATGCAACGTAATTTTGATTGCATCAACATATACCACCACCAACACAAACAACACAAAATTTTTAAATAATAAAATGATAGATCCATCACTGAAATACTTGTCCAAAAATAAAGAAAAAATTACCCACTTACTATATGAAGCCCCCATAAAATCAATTTCATTCAGCCAGTGGCTATGGAAACCAGCAACAACCATTTCTACGCGGGAATAGAACTGATGCCCAACATCAATACTTGCCACCAGGAGGAACTAGATATACAAAATAATGAAGAGTAAAAGCAAGAATAAGGGGTACCTAGATTTGACCTGTATGCACAGAATATTGTACTTGTTGAATAACCTTAAAGTCTCCTTCACCTTGGCATGGTCACTTTTCTCAACAAAATCAGCCGCAGCAAAACGACGAGGTTTCAAGATTTGATGACCTTTCGAAGCAATATTCATGATGGGCTTGTTTTCTCCCTTGTCCAAATCCAAAACCATGTACGATTTTTTCACTAACTAGTCCTATACAATTTCAATATATGACGACCTCCTTACTTTTTTCACTAACTCATTCAGCAATAACAGATAGAGAATGGGCATAAACTAAAACTAAGAACACACTGAACAAAAACTATGAACACATGAACAGTAAATTAAAAAAAAATAAAGAAATTTACAGAAAAACTAAATCAAACTCAAAATTAAAACCCTAAATCAAAAGGATTAATAGATAATAAGAAGTAATCCACGTAAGCATACAAAAGTGCTGCAAAGTTTCAGCATTGTAGAAAAGAAAGAGGCCATTTCCGTGAAGAAAGCATTTGAAACAGTATGAGAAAAGTTATGAACAACCCACCTCTGCATTCAATGCACAAAGCCAGAAGTATACGGCGTCAGTCTTTCAGCAATGCGGTGGTGATTTCGACGATTTGGTGCACCAACGCTTCCTCTATTTTGCCGAGGATTTTGGGTTCCGCTGGCCGGGGCAGTGGGTGCTTGTGGAAAGGCATCCATTGTTTGCAACATACACCAAAGGCCACACTAGACCATTTTAACACAAATTGATCAAAACAGTGTCATTTTGGTATTTTTTTTTAATGGAAAAAAAAATTATTCGGTCACGAAAAACTTTTTGTGACTGTGTGAATTTCATCAGTTGACCAGTCAAACTCAGAGTATTCAGTCACAAAGACCAAAAATTTGTAGCAATAGGTTTGAAACTTTTGGAGGAAAAATTTCCTTCCGAAAAATTGACCCATTAGTTACGTAAACATGTTACAATTTCAAATTTTGTAACTGAAAATAACATATTTTTTAAACAGTCACGAATTTTTGTTTTCGAAACTGAAAGGGTATCTTCTGTTAGATAATTTATTTTGTAGCTTCAATTTTCGTTGCTGTAGGCCAAATTTCTTGTAGTGGTGTTTGAGATGCTGATGCATAAGTAGGAATATAAGGCATAGGCCAAAAAACCATTAGTTTTTCCTCAATAGGACTATTTAAGATGGCCCATCCTTATTGTCATCAAACATGGTAATGGAATTAATATATCCAGTCTAATGAGTTATTCAGTGATTCATACCTGTAAGACATTATTGGGGCATAGGACTACTTAGATTCCTAGAATGGTCTTGACTAGGAAAATCTAACAGTACCAATCATATGTCCTAAATTATTCGGATGAGAGAGATATGAATGTTTGAAGTTGCCTTGGTGGTAGGTGCAAACTGTCACAAATCTAAAAGAAATATGGAGGTGGCCGCTAGGATTCCATGACTTGGCTGACCCAAAATGCTCACATAGTGTCCTATTTATAAGTACAATCATGTGCCAATTGTTATCTCTCTTGTACAATTTTAACTACTTTTGTGCTCAAACACATATAAAGTGAGACATTTATGCAAAAACAGTCTCCAAAATGACTCGTGTGAATATAATAATATCATCTCATGTGATAAAATGTCAAATAATTAATATCTAGTAAGTTGGTGAGTCAGCCTCAAGTATCAACTATTATGAAATAAAAAAATACTATAGTAAATTTCCCATAACTTGAAAAGTTCAACTCAGAAATGACAAGTTGCCAATTTGTGAACTCGTATTGACAACCTCTATGTTATGCCATATAAAAATCCAACATAAACTCACGAAAGTGGAAATTCAATGCCAAGCTGCCCCTGGACAACTTGGTTCAAATATTAAAAACACAGGTCATTACAAACTACCCTTTTATAAGAAACTTCGTCTTCGAAATTTGAAATTTTCCTTAAACAGAAAAAGATGGGGGTATTGTGCCTTCGTTTGCTTCTCTAGCTTTCTTGTGGCTTCTTTTTTACAGTGATTTTGCCAAATAACTTTAACAGATAGAATAGTTGTGTTACGTAATACTTTTTTTTTTCCACTATTTTCACTAGTTGCTTTTTACAAGTTAGATTACCTATAAACTCAAACTTTGGTGGCTCCAAAACATGAGAAGGTCGCGATTAGTACTTGCTGAGCTTAAAAACATGGAAAACATTATGGACTTGTGAAAACTCTTCCACTAGGGCTAGTCTGTACATCACAGAGCCCACCCTCTCCACTATCTCCTGTGGACTAATAAATCGAGGGCTCAGTTTTTCACATTTCCAAAAAAGTACAAATTTAATCCTAAGGCAATAACTTCAAAAGGACCAAATCTCTAGCCTTAAGCTCAACATCCTTCCTCAACACATCAAGGTCGCTTTTTGTCTATCTTGAGCCATTTTCAGTCAATCTCTAATGACCTTTACCTTATTAACAAACATCTTAACATACTCAGGTCTAAAGAGTTTTCTTTCACCCACTTCATCTCCACATAGTAGTTGACCATTATTTTTCATATAGTGCCTTATATAGTTACATTCCAATGCTAAAGCGGTAACTATTATTGTAGTTAAATTCGGCCAAGTGTAGGTGAGATCTCCAATTTCTCTTAAACTGTACCACACACGACCTCAACATATACTTTAAAGCCTGAATCGTTCTCTCTGATTGGCAATCTGTTTGAGGGTGGAAAGCAATGTTGAAATGCAACTGAGTGCCAAGTAGTTTTTGTAACTTTTTCCAGAAACGTGAACTTGGATCTCTATTCAACACAATCCATACTGGCACCCGTGCAGACTAACTCTATGACTCACAAAGAACTTAGCCAAGTTCCAAAGAGAGAACATCTTACACATGAAATAAATGTGCTGACTTGGTGAGAGAGTCCAAAATCAATCAAATACCATCATACTTGCTCAGGGAAGCATAAACACAAAGTCTATGGTGATGTGCTCCCACTTCCATTCAAGTTGCCTTTTGACCTTCATTTGCTAACAAAACAAACATTTGGATACATTCTGAGCAATGTCCTTCATTTTCAGCCAACAATAAAATGGTATTATACATCTTAGTGCTTCCAGAGTGTATAGCATCAAAGCTATGATCTTATCCAAAATCTATCTATTTAGTTAACCCACACTAGGGACACAAAGTTTTTTATCCATTACTAAAGCTCTATCACGTCTCACAGTGAAGTATGTCCTTTGTCCATGCTCCATTTCACTCTTGATTTTCATAAACTTCGGGTTATTATACTAAGCTTCTAGTACATTATCCATCAATACTGGCCAAACTTGAAATCGAGCATATAGAGCTCCTAATGATTGCATAACTAGCTTAACTCCCAACTTCCTTAGTTTCACCTCTAAATGATGTTGTGTCGTCTGCAAATGAGCAAAAAAAATCATTGTTTTTACTTAAGGCATCCGCTATAACATTCACTTTTCCCATATGATAGTCAATTGTGATAATAATCCTTAATTAACTCCATCTTCCTTCATTGTCTTAAGTTCAATTCCGTCTCAATGAACAAATACTTCAAGCTCTTGTGATCCATGAATATCTTGTAGATAGCTCCATACAATTAATGTGTCCAAGTCTTGAGCGCAAATACCACTGCAGCTTGCTCTATATCATGAGTAAGGTAGTTCAACTTGTGCTTCTTCAATTGTCTTAAGGCATAATACACTACTTTCCATGTTGCATAAGCACACACTCCAAACCATGATGCACAGCTCACTATAAACTATTCAACACCCTCTGGTAAAGTAAGCACTAGCATTGTTGCCAACATTCTTTTCAATTCCTGAAAGCTTTTTTTGCATCTATTGTCCCATATAAACTTGACCTTATTTCTAATTAACCAATGTAGTGGTGTAGCTATCTTCGAGAAGGCTGAAACGCCGATAGTAATTGGTTAAGCCAAAAAAACTTCTAACTTCAGTGATAGTCGTCAACCTTTCCCAATTCAACACGGGCTCCACGTTATGAGGATCCACATAAATCCCAATGGTTGAGAAAAAGTGACAAAGAAATCTTACTTAATCTAGCTAATATTCGCAGTCACTGAATTTAACATACAATTGATTTTGCCTTAGGATCTGAAAAACTCATTTTAGGTGCTTCTTATGCTCCTATTCGTTTCTTTAATAAATCAAAATATCATCAATCAAAATGATGATAGGGTCAAAAGACTATCTTCATCGAATCCATGAATGTTGCTGGAGCATTAGTGAGTCCAAATGACATCACGAGTAACTCGTACTGTCCATAGCAGGACTTGAGGATGTCTTGGGAATGTTGGATTCCTCAATCTTCAACTAATAATAACACAACATTATATCAATATTTGAAAATACTTTAGTTCCTTGTAATTGATCGAACATTTCATTAATTCATGCTATAGGATACTTGTTGAAGATAGATACTTTGTTCAATTGTCTATAGTCGATACACAACTTCATCGAACCATTATTCTTCACAATTAGTATCAGTGCTCTCTATAGTGATACACTCATTCGTTTTGACAAGATATTGTAGTTGCTTATTCAACTAAGTTGGATCCATTTGATACAAAAATAACTATATAAGGTGGTACCCGGGATCAAATTGATCGCGAAATTAATTTCCCTTACCAGTGGAAACTCTGCAAGTTTCATCATGGAACACATCTGATTTCTTTTACCATGGTACATCCTCCAATCCGACCTCACTGACTCAAGATCAGAGACCATCATGGTCCTTTAAGTCAAATTCTCAATTTCTCACCTCTTCATTTCTTTGTAAACAAGAAATCACACTCGTTGTCAAAAGTAGTGTTGAACTGATCTCAAGTACGTTTTCAGCTAGTCCACACTATCATCCACCAACTGTGGGCAAGATCTTCAAGCAGAAAGTTGCGGTTCTCATTATATCCACATAGAGGCACTCTATGTCCTCTACAAGTATCGTCACTAGATTCTGCTAGTCATGTCATAACTAAAGAAGAATCTCTAGAGCTATTAAAGCACACAACTCCTAAACTTGTAGCCAACTACACAGGTGGTCTAGAGAAATCATCTTTGCCCAAGGTATGAGATGGGCTCTCAAGAAAGTCTTGCTCATGTGTTTGCTCTTTAGAGTTCTCAGCAATTGACTTTTAAGTTCTCGATCTACCACTTTTAGACATCGTGAGAGGTTATTTATAAGATAAAATCAGAAAAAGACACTTTTCTATAGGAATAGGTTGCACCAAATGCACAACTCTCTAGGAAATTATACATAGACCTCTCCTACCAAGCTACATGGCCTGCCCCAAAGATCCTTCCAAGATTCTTCGGAGGGGCCTTGCTTAAAGATGATTCCACCCGATTCCCATTTGGTTATCCTGTAAAACCATCGTCAGAAAATGGTTGATTGATAAATGTGAATAAAAAATAGTATGAAAGTATAATTAAATAAATTTAGGTCACACATCAGAGCCATCTAGAGAATATTTCAAAAAATACAAGATACAAATATAGTTTTAAAATGAACCTGTTTAGAATAATACAATAGCTAATAGATGAAAGCATAGCAGAAAACGTGGAAAAGTGATAGATCTCTATGCCAAAGGGTAAACTTGTCAAGTTTAGCTATAACATAGGGAACGAAGTTAAAAGATAAAACGTGAGATACGAATATCTTAACAAGTGCCCCTAGCTAGCTACAAAATAGATATTCAATATGTAAAATTCCATACGCTCAAAATCTCACGTCACTCTTTTGAAAAGTTCTATTTTTACAAACATTTAACAAGCCTAGTGTTACACCAAAATACTTTAGTAACATAAATTTCACAGTAGGTAAAATCGGAATTTACCATAATTTAATAAATCAATTTAAGTAAAAGTACTTTTAAACTGTAAGTCATCATCCTCGTCACTAACATCATAAAATTATGAAAACTATCATCACAACCTTGTCATCATCAACATTAGTGTCACCACATCGTCATCAACATCATCAGTTCACCATCACCATCATCATAATCATCATTATCGTCGTCGTACTCATCATCATTACACTCATGTACTATCATATCATTATCATCGTCATAATATTTGTGTACCACACTATATACCGATGTGCCAGATGATCTCAGCATTCTGATGGCTTGACAAGGCAGGGAAAGGGAGAATACTCATCTCAACCTTTCCAATGTCCTAGAAAGCGTAGAAGACAGGATCTCATCATCTCTTTTACCTGCAAGTCGAGTAAAGGATTGTCAATATACAGCACTAGTATTTTGCGGTATGTCCTTTTTATCAAATCTCCAATTATTCAAAAACTTAATTTATTTGCAAAATAACTTGAAACATTGTAAAATTACATAACGTCCAAATTTATTTAAAATCACCAATTTACCAAATAATTGGAGAAATCGCAATTCAAATCCAATTCAATACAATTTCTATAATTTCAAATTTCAAAAACTCATAAATCACTTTTGCTTAAATCATTGATGCCATGCATAGATAATAAATCATATGAGCATATTTAATTATATATGTAATATTTGGAAGTAAATTTTGCCATTAAATCCATAAGTAGTATGAAATCAAACCATCAATCAATAAATTATCCATTTTTTTCAAAACTCATTTAGAAAATAAAGTTGCACTAATAGTACAATGCATGGTCATTTTTGGTCTACAGGTCAGCTTTCAGTGCAGCTCTGATCCATCGAATTATCCACCAAAAATTCTCTTAAAAATCATTAATTGTCAAAGTGACTCATCAATTTCAATAATTGAAAAATATCCACTATTGGTCAATTATCCAAAATTAGATATTTTTGACTTCTACAAAAATGACCTAAATTGTGAATTAGGTTAGGTTATCATGACCTCTAGAAATCTAATTAAACTTCCAGTTTTAGTCAATTTCAATCAGGGACAGTTCATTAATGATCTGCAAATTCAATCTTCTGTCAAATTTCGGCATTTCTTCGTTACAAATCCACATGCTACAATTTATGTACCAAAATAAAAATGAAGACAAGATGAGCAAGAAATTACATTCAATTTTGTGATTCATCGCATTGTGTGACTATAATTTTTGCTGAAAAATTGAAACTCACGGCCAAAGTTGAGTTTCTTCAAATCCAGTCAAATTATCAAAATTGAAGACATAGAAGGCTTGCCTAAAAGACCCAAGGAACACATTGGGACCGGCAGTGAGCACCCACTCACTGCCGATGACAAAGATAGACGCTGACAAGCTATCTTTAAAAAGTAGAGTTCGAATTGATGCAAAACGAGCAAATCATTGCCAATGGTCGCCACCAATAGCTTGCCCAAGGTCTCAAAGTGCTAGTAGGAAGATCCAATCACGGTGAAACATGCTGAAAGCTCGCCAAAAAACATGATGGTTTGAAAGCTATGGCGGTGGCGTGTGTGGCAGCTCAGGTGGCTAGTGGTGGTCGGAGTTTGTTGGGTGGAGGTCCTTGGTGGTGGTGGTGAGGCTTCAAATTTTGGGGATCCTAATGAAGCTTGGTAGAGTTCATGGTGGTTTGTGGTGCTTTTCATACAAATTTGTGCTATATGTCGCTAGAATCTAGAAATTATCTAGCCACCAAATTAACATAAATGTGTAGTTTGCTGCTTAAGATTTACAACAGTACCAAGCACGCATCCTAACTCATTAGGATGAAGGAGATATGAATGCTTGAAGTTGCCTTAGTGGTGGGGTACACAATGTCGTGAATATGAAAGAAAAATGGAGGTGGCTGCTAGGGTTTCATGACTTGGTTGCATCGAAATGCATGCATAATATCCTATTTATAAGCACAATTATGTATTGGTTCTTTTGTATAGCTTAATTGTAACTGCTTTTGTGCTCAAACGCATATAAAATGATGATATTTTGCAAGTGATATCGGCATGACTTGTTATTCTTTCTTATATATACGTTATGTTCTCGAGGGTTTGGGTATCCAGTGTATTCATGTGAGGCTGTGCAATTCTCTTTCTTCTTCCCTATTCTCTGTTTGTCTGTGTGAGTTGTAAAAAAGCTTTAACTTTTCTTCTGCACGTGTAAAAGAGAAAGCTTTACATATTCTTGGTGATAGGCTTGTAATCTTTATCAATAATATAGCAACTGCTCCTCACCGTAGTCGAAGACGTAGGCAATTGTCAAACCTCATAAATCTGTGTGTTCTCTGTTTTACTATTTTTATATCTTTCTAAATATCTCAAAATCGTAATAGTTGCAAACAAATAAAAGGGTAGCGTTAATTATCACATGCATATACTTATCAAAGGAAGAAAGTAATTTAGGTTTTGTAGAAAACAATGTTTAAGCTTAATGCAATTAGTAATTCTTTGGAACATCATTATGAAGGGTTTGCTTAGCAAGGATAGTCATTAAGTTTTTCCAATGGGAAAATTTATATATGTTTTTCATTTTAAAGAGACACTACTACAGAAAGAGGTCATATACGTCGTCTTTTAATTCTATATAGACCTTGGTGTTCAAAAATCACCGACATTGATCTACTAAACCGATGGTTATTAGCTTTGGGAGCGAGAAAGATAGCGGTCCGTCGCTTAAAAAAAGCATAAACGACTGTACAAAAAAGACCCATTGTTGTTGTTAAAGGTTATAAACGATGGTTCCCATTGGAACCGTCGTTTATAATGCCCCTAAGACTGGCATCCACATGTCTTGGTTGTAGTCTATAGACGACGGTTCCAGTGGGAACCATTGTTTTTGTCTATGTTATAAATGACGGTTCAACACTAGAATCGTCGTTTAAACCGTTGCAAAAATAGCCATAGTAAAAAATATAGCCGTTATAACTTTTTAAGCTTATATATATGCATCTTCTTTCCCAATCAAAATAGAAAAATTCTCTTTATTTCTCCCATAATTTTCTCTCAAGTTTTTTTAGTGGTGATTAGAAATATTTAAATAGCATTCATTCAAAACTTTAGCCATCAATTTGTTAAGATTGAAGTTGATTGTCGTGAAAAAACTCACTATCGAGGTAAGTAATTTTATGCAATTAACCACATTAAGTATTTACTTAATTGCATTATCATTAAAATTAAATTAGATATATAATTTTTTCATATTTTTTATGAATTAATTTTTTAATAATTATTAGGTTATTTTATATTTAAATTCCGCAATGATATATATATATATTTGTTGTCCATTTATTAATTTTTTTACTTGTTTAAATATTTGATATGTTAATCTCATATAGTATTGTTATTTATTTCATATCTATGTTGCTATAGTTAATTTTAGAATATAATTATATATTAATATTAATTTGTTGGATAATTATTGTTGTCTCTATATTTATTTATTTATTGTTGTCTATTTATTTTCTATTATTGATTTGTTAATTATTTAATGTTATTTAAATTATTAGTAATATATTATTTATAATCTATTTTAAATAATTGTTGTTTAAACTAGTTTTAATTCATTGTTGTTCAAATAGATAAAATGGACAAATCATAGATAACGATGGATAGGAGAACGGATACATTTCATAAGGGTTTTGAAATTTTTTTAGATTTAGTGAAAAAAGTGCAAATAAATATGGTAAAATCCGATGTCCTTGTATGAAATGTGGGAATTTATATTTTAGCACTATTGAAGAAGTGAGAGGACATGTATATTTTAAGTGGTTTAATACAAAATATTGTAAGTGAATTTTACATGGAGAAGAGTTGGAAGGATATCTTGAAGATTGTTCTAAAGTTAGTAGAATTAGTAAAATCAATAACACTGAAAGTCATTTTATCAACATAAATACAGATGATGAAGATGTGGTGGGTAATAATATTGATATGGTGAATGATGCAAGTGACAAGTGCGTGGATAATCCTTGTGAATTTAAGAGGTTGTTGGAGGATGCCAAAACTCCTTTGTATCCAAGTTGTAATAACTTTACCAAACTATCTAATTTGATAAAGGTGTACAACTTGAAATCGAAATACAGTCTTTCGAACACACATTTTTCTAAATTGTTAAGGTTTTGCTGGAAATGCTAACGAGGGATAATGTTTTGCCAGATTCTATGTACAGCGTGAAAAAGACTCTGACAGCATTGGGCATGGATTATAAGAAGATACATTGTTGTCACAACAACTGCATTCTTTATCGAAAAGAGTATGCAGCATAAGAAAGTTGTCCTAAATGCAAAGCATCGAGGTGGAAGGAAACTAACAATGGAAGTAAACACGTAAATGTCCCTCATAAAGTCATGTGGTATTTTCCACCCATTCCACGGTTCAAGAAAATGTTTCAAAGTGTTGAGATGGCTAAAAAATTGACGTGGCATGCAAATGAACGAATGGTTGAAGTTGGAAAATTAAGTCATCCTGCCAATTCACCATCTTGGAAGTTAGTTGATCTCATGTGGCCTAATTTTGGTAATGAATGTCGAACCTTAAGGCTTGGGATTGCAGCTGATGGCATTTACCCACATAAGCATATGAGTTCTCAATACAGTTGTTGGTATGTGTTTATAGTTACATATAATCTTGCACCATGGTTGGGAATGAAGCAGAAGTTTATAATGTTGAGAGTGTTGGTATATGGACCAAAGCAGCCTGGCAATGATATAGATGTTTATTTGCAACCATTGATTGACGATCTGAAGCAGTTGTGGGGTGAGGGGGTCTGAACTTGGGATGCATGTAAGCAGAAATTTTTCACTTTGCGAGCATTATTATTGTGGACTATAAATGATTTCCCCGCATATAGTAATTTGTCTGGCCATGTCACTAAAGGATATTTTGTTTGCAGAGAGAACACGTGTGCTCAAAGTTTGAAGGTCTGAACTTGGGATGCATGTAAGCAGAAATTTTTCACTTTGCGAGCATTATTATTGTGGACTATAAATGATTTCCCCGCATATAGTAATTTGTCTGGCCATGTCACTAAAGGATATTTTGTTTGCAGAGAGAACACGTGTGCTCAAAGTTTGAAAAATGGTTCATCTAACTGTTCATTTGGTTTGAGAAGTGCGATTGTGTGGGCCAGTTTACTTTCAGTGGATGTATCTGTTTGACATATACATGAAAGTGTTGAAAGGGTATGTTTGCAATCATTACCGCCTAGAAAGCTGCATTACAGAGAACTACATCGCTGAGGAAGCAATCGAATTTTGTAGCGAGTATCAAAAAGGCATGCATGCAATCGGGAACCCACCTGGCCGCCATGAACTACAATGTGTGAAAGATGATATTGTTGATCCTTTGAAGGGTGGTAATCAAATCAGTATTACCTGTGCACTATGTGAGCATGTACATCTCTACATACTGTCAAATACATCGGAAGTACAACCTTACTTCGAGTAAGTTTTATATTTTTGATTGAATATTTATTTAAATATTGGTTTATTATAGTCATTAACATTATGAGTTTTCCCATTTCATTTAACTTTGGTTTGCTTTAGGAAACATATGGAGAGTTTGAGGTGTGATATTCATAACAAAATAAGAAAAGCAAAATGGTTTCAAAACGAGCAAAATCGCACTTTAATTGCATGGTTCCAAAATGAAGTTTAACATTGTTACTTTTACTGCAAATTTTCAAGGCTAGTGTTTTCATACACATTGTCATATTGATTAAATAGTTGACGCATTTACTACTATTGCTAGTGGCATTTTTACAGATTCAGAAGAAATTGAGTGAACCAAATAGTAGTGTGTCACAAACATTGAGATGGATAACATTGGGATCATGTTTTGAAATAATGACTTATTCAGGCTACGACATCAACGGGGTTCGATACCATACAGTTGAAAGAAACAACAAGCGCGTTACATGAAATAGTGGCGTAAGCTTGGTGGCTCAAACAATGCAGTATGCAAGTGCAAAAGATGACAATCCAAAATTCACCGATATATCGTTCTATGGTGTAGTGGTTGAAATATGGGATGTGGATTACATTAAATTTTGAATCCCAATGCTCAAATGTGATTGGGCTGACAACAAGCATGGTATTAACAAAGATGATTGCGGATTCACATGTGTCAACTTCAACAAACTTGGTCACAAATCTGATCCATTTATTTTGGCTTCCCAAGCAAAACAAGTATTTTATGTTGAAGATCTTTGTGATTCACAATGGTTAGTGGTATTAAGCACTCCTCATTACACACATATCGAATCTTCTGAAGGGGATGCATTTGGAGACATTGCTTTGATTCACACTCCATTTGCTTCGCATTTGGAGATTATAAGGACTGCAAAGTCTGTGTTCATAATGATTGTATTGGAATCTAGGTTAAAATATAAAGAATAATGTTTTTTTATGTTTGATTTTGTTAAATAAATAACTTTGGTTAATTAATATACTATTTATTTTTTCCTTTATATTAAATTATATCAAATATATCCTAACTATAAATTAACTGTTTATAAAAATTATTAATATTTTTTTATTTTTCATTANAAAAAAAAGAGGGGGGGGGGGGGGGGGGGGGGGGGGGGGGGCTAGATTGACTCCTGGCACGTACTATCCCTGCTGGGAGAAAAAAATATAAGCAGGGCAAAACGACGAGTCCCTAGAAAAAATGATAATTTTGTAAGTAAAAACGACGGGCTTGAATCTAGGCCCGTCGTTTTTAAGTAATACGGCGTTGTTTTGCGCCGTGTTAGCTGAGGAAAAACAACGATCCTAGCTCTGGCCCGTCGTTTTTAACTAAATAACACTGTTTTGGCTCCGTGTTTTGTTCATTACACGCTTCTCTCTCATTTTCTCCCATTTCTCTAGAAACCTAAGCCCCAAAAAATCGCCACCGTTTGCTCATCTTCTTTATTGTTGTTGGATTGTTGTTTCATTTCACGACATAATACTGCATGTTCAACCCGAAAACTTTAAGGTGAGCATTCGGCAATCTAGGAATTATTTTTTTGAACCATTTCAAATATTTGAACCCGAAAGGTAGAAAATTATTTTGAAGTTTGAATATTAAATATATTGTGCTCGAAAACTTGTTAATTTTAATATGACATGCCTAACTCATGCATTGGAAAGTTCGAATGTTTGAATATATTGAATATAATGGATTATTTTGTTTGAATATTGAATTTATTTTGTTAAGTTGGTTGTTAATTTGTTCCTAATTGTGTATCAGAAATTGTATCTATATTGTTATTTATATTAAACCCAATGATATGTATGAACTACCAGAAGATATGTTGTGCACATTTTGTGTGAAAATTTGTATATATATATTGTGATAGGTTAGTTTATTAAGGTTTAGGGGGTCAAATTTGGGATTGGTCAATTTTGGAATTTAAATATGGTTCGAATTGTTTGAAATTATTGAATTTTTTTAATTTTACGACCGATCTAGCACAATTAAAACGACTGTTTTGTATGTATGTTATGGCGCAAATTGTTTTAAATTTTAGAAGTATTTGATTTTACGACTGGCCTAACACAATTAAAAGCGACTGTTTTGTATATATGTTATGGCGTGAATTATTTTAAATTTTGGATATATGTTTTGTATAGTTTAATTTTGTTATTTGTTAATTATTTTTGGAATTATTATATTAATCAATTTGTTTTTTTGCTAATTGTTAATAATGTTAATTGTTATTTTATTGTTATGTTTTGTAGATATAGATCCAAATGAGACTCCAACTAACCCTAATGATTAAGACTTTTCCTCAAGTAGGAAGCAAAAGAAGGGTAGACGACTGGCAAAACTACTCGATGTTCGCAAACGAATTGTTAGTGGTGAATTTGGCCCTGTAGTATACAACAAGCACGGGGTCGGAATGAGTAAACCCGGCCAAGCACAATCTATATATAAAGGTAGTTTGACTAAGACTATGATACCAATAAACTACAAAAGTTGAAACAAAGTTCCAAGTGAATTGATAGATACATTATGAGAGTCAATAAAGGTAAAAATACATTTTAGTTTAATTAAATTTTTTTGTTAATTAATTTTTTGTTATTATGATTATATTACTAATACCCTTATGTAGGAACTTTTTGGAAAGGACGACTCATTGAAAAGACTTTGATGGATTGTGCTAAAAAATGGAAGAGATTCAAGACTTTCATGTACACCCCTACCAAATATTAAGGGACATGGTGTAACATCCCGTTTTGAGAAAAATATTAAAATTTCCAAGTTTGACCAGTTTGATCTTGAGTGGGCTCGGAGTTGACTTTTTGTGTTGTTATATTTTGGCTTTGACTCTGGTACCGTTGCGTAGAGCTAGTAGATACGAGTTCGTAGACTAGTAGTATGCTTAATTCGGAGTTAAGACCAGGAAGTTATGGTCATTTTAGTGCGAATGGCTTTTTGGACGGGAAATGACCATTTTGCCCCTTTCTGCATCTTTAAATTTTGGCCAAGTCTGGAATTTTCCAGACCTCACCCGCGCCTCCCACCTTCACCGCGTCCTTTCTTCCCTCGCCGATTGCCGCCGCACCGTGGCCGGAGTTGGCCGACCACCACCCATAAATCGAAGCCGGCGACCTCCTCTTCCTCCCAGTACCGGTGGTTTTCCGTGAAACGACCCAGATCGTCGGAAATTGCAGCGAGACCGAGGGCTCGTGCAACCCGTGCAACCGTGCACTGTTGCGACACCACCTTTGGCCGGCCATATCTCCCTGTTCCGGTGGAGTTAGAGAGCGTGCTTGGTACCGTTGGAAAGCTGGTGCGACGATCTACATTTTGGTACCAAGATTGACACCGGAGACTGCCGTATCACATCGAAAAACGGCCACGAAGTTTTGGAAAAATCACCCGCGACAACCACCTTTCCACCTAGATCTACTCCGATCGCCGGCGAGTGGAACGACACAGCCACCACCACAAGCTTCAGAGCACGCCGACGAACAGATCTGCAGTTTTCCGAGCTCCGACAACCGCCGCCCGCGCCGCACGCGTCGCCCACAGCCGCCTCCGTCTTCCTCCACGCCGCCGCCGATCTCCTCCTTTTCCGGCGAGTGAGTGCTCACCTCCCGTCCCAACGCGTTCCAGGGGTCGTGGGCAAGCTTGCTGTACCTTCGATTTGGTCCAATTTCAGTCGGATTCAAAAACGCACAATCCCGGCCGAGGTTCGATCTTCCGGGATCAATTCCGACCATTGGCGAGGACGAATCTTGAAATTGAAGGTAGATTCTTGTTCTTTGAATCTTCAATTTCGTTTCGGTATAAAGTTTGTTGAAATCGGACTTGAGACGGAGTAATTCAAATTTTGGAGATTTTGCCGATAAGGGCATTTTGGTAATTACTGAAATTGAAGGGCAGTTTTGGTATTTAGTGTTTTAATTTTGTAGTTGGAGACTTAGAGGACTCCTCTGAGCCTTTGGTTAGTTTTTCGGTAATTAAAAGAATTTTTCGGTAAATTATTTTTAGGTGTTCGTGCACATTCGAGGGTTGGACCGGAGATCCAGCAGAAGCACGCGTCAGACCAGTGAGTGCATTTATTTTCTAAATCATTTTGGGATTATATATTATTATGATTTAACTGCATATGATTTGTTTTGATTGAAATTTCTTGCGCTTTTAAATTATGCTTATTAAATATATTATATTCCGATTTAAATTATTGACGATTTAAGATTAAATGTGCATTTGTGTTTTAAATGGTTATCGGTGATTTTGATATTTTGGATATTTTACAATTTTGTGGAAATTGGTGATTTAAAGAAAAATTATGGCTTTTTGTGGATTTTTAAGAATTTTGGGGAAATTTTCTGATATGCGAAATATTTGATTATTTTCGAAAAAAATTTCAAAATAGAAGATTTTAGAAAATTGTTTAAAAGAAAAATGATTTGAAAAATTGTTGATATTCGATGATGGAGGATTTTGGATTTGGTTTTGAGGAGTACCACACGGTATCGAGATGTTGATTGAGATGTATTATTATGCGCGCTATATGTATTATGCCATCCTCTGCTGCGGACACGTGTCGGGAGAAAGATGATGAGGATCCTGCCATGACAGATTTGGGACGCCGGTTCGTTGTGATGAGTTTACCCCCCTCCCCCGCCTGTGACGCCATCAGGACGCTGAGGGTCACACGGCACGATACTATGTTGTTGTACTGGTTAGGTTTTATATTTGTTGATTGCTGATATTAAATTGATGGTTTTGAGTTGTGGGTTGGAGCCCATGGTGTTTGGTTTTAGATCGGTGTTGGATTTAAATGATTTGGATTTATACGATTTGGATTATATGGATTTGTTTTATATGATTTGGATTTATATGATTTTCGATTTACGGTTGCAGTTATGATTTTGTATTCATGGATTTTGCCTTATGGTTTTAATGATTGATTCGTGTTTTCAATGATCGTTTTAAATTACGTTTTCGCCCCACAAACTGTTTATAATGATTTAATGATTTTGGGGATTAAACTAAGGGTTTTGCGAAATGATTTTCAAAACGGGGAACCTTTCAACTGAGTGACGTGAGGTTTGAGTGTAAAGGATTTAAACTGTTGAACTTATATTTTGTAGTTATCTAGGAGCACTCACTGAGATTTTATTATCTCACGTTTTGTATTTTTAACTTCGTTCCCTAGGTCCTAGCTGCAGGTCCTCGTGAGCTACAATCGGCATCGCATCCGCATATCGCATTCGCACTCGTCTTCCGCTACCACTTCTTCTTATGTATTAAATCATGTTCTCTTTATTCTGTTTATTGTTGGATTGTATCTCTTATAATTTTGTTATCTCACTTAGTGATTCTGTCATTCCATCTTCTCCCTAATATGTTATGTTATTTATTTTAGTACGGCTGGTTGTTTGTTCCCATGCATATCTTATCAACTTGTGTCCTATTTATTATTTTATTGTTTATTGAACTCTTTTTCGGAGGAGGATTCTATCGGCTACCCCGAGGGGTTCTGGTAGAATCTTCCTCAGGCGGGGCCTCTCCGGTTATTCTGGAGGAATTTCCGAGGCGAGTCCTGTCACATGGAATCTTTTGATGTCATCCTTAAAAATTTTACTAAAATCATTTCACAAGACCAATGGGAGGAATTTGTACAGCAACAGTTAACACCTGAGTGAGCGGTAAGTAGAAATTCAACTTGTAAATTTTTTTTAATTAAACTACAATTAACATGTTATGTAATTAATGTTCATTTTCAATCTTGCAGGAACTTCATAAGCAACACTCATAATTTAAAAATAAAAAAAAATAAAAAAAACATGTACAATCATCATCTATCATGTATTGGATTTGCACGGGCAGAGTACAATGAGGTGAGTGTTTAACTACGTATACATTTTGGTTAAAAAATTTAATTTATTTTTAATTAATTTATTTGTTTTAATTTAATTTGTTTTCTAAAAATTTAGAAGTTGAGATTAGGCACGAATGAACCACTTTCCTGAGATGCTCTATGGAGGTTGGGCTACGCGAATAAAGAGGGAAAGTTCTTTACACTTGCGGTTGCAGAAAAAATGGTATTAAAAATTATTTTGCGATTTACATACTTTATAATATTTCAGTAATATTAATTAATTAGGCAATATTTTCATTGATATGTTCATGTTTTATAAATATTACAGGATGATTAACTGGATAAAGTAGCTGCTAGTGAGGTAAATATCGATTGAATTCGTCCAACGATATCCTGACTCAAGTGTTGGGTACTCCTGAGCACAAGGGTCGAGTAAGGGAAAATGGTAAATTGGTGACCTCTACTAAATACTGGCACCTTCCACGAGAAAGAACCCAGCAAACAAAAGAGAAGGATGATGCAAAGAATAAGCGCATTAGACAACTCTCTTAGGTCATTTGCGACCTCCAAGAGAGAAATACATTATTGTCTGCACAGCTGGCCATGACACATGATGACTTTGTGGCCAACCCTGATCCAGATTTCATGACTGATCAATATATGTACAACATCTGAATGGCCACTAATATTCATAAGGAGGCACAACATTTCAGTACTCCCCTAGCACTAGTACATCTCAGTACTCCCCCAGCTCCAGTACATCTCATGACACCTGCAGAGGTAAAAATTTACTTAATAATCCCTAAAAATTAATTAATTGTTGTTTGATATAAATTTAATTAATTGTTGTTTTAATATAAATTTAATTAATTTATTTTGCAGGGGCTAAAATGCAAGATTGCTATATGCACTAGAGAGAATATAGTGGCAGCTAGATTGATGTACCCTACGACCGATCCATAAGCTATTTTCCATGGGATATGATTAGATGAAGAAAATGTGCATGTCAATGTTGTGGAGTCATTGGTCCCTGAAGCAGCCTTACCTTTTCCATTTTTTGAAATTACATTGGTAGGAGAAGTTGTGGGGCATTCTATGTATGGCCTAGATTTTTAGTCATTTTACTAGAAGAAGAGATAAATATTTATGTTTTAATTATTTTTTAATAATTAAGTTAATCATGATTGTTATTTTTAGTGTTTTTCTAAAATTTATTTATTTTACTAGTTGGAGATATCAAAAAGAGAATCAAAAGGCAAGGCAAGAGTTCATCCAGACTCGAATAGTACGCCACATTCGTGTCATTCACTGGCATCGGCCAATGAAAGTCAAATAGAAATTTTCATCGCTGACCTGCCACCGAAGCTGAGACTGATGAAGATGGTAGCTGCTATCTTCTACAACCAACCAGGTGTCATGCATCTTCAATTCAACATAAGGAGGAAGATGATAGGCAATTCTCATCCTAGAGTGCTGACACATGACGATATCAACATATTTTGTCAGATATAGGATTTAGGTGTTGATTGCGTCTTGCTCTATATGAAGTAATGCGCATTAATATTTGAAGTTATAATTTATTTGAATTTTAAAATTTACTTTAATTATATTTATCATGATTTTTTCTTGCAAGAAACTGTATGAACATCTAATCCGCACTGGAAAGATTCTACTGTATGCTTTTATTGATCCTCGTGTGATGCAAAGTGTTGGACCTGATATGTTGACATCCCAAGATGATCAATTGGCTCGACGGTGGAAAGATGATTATGACTTCAATAGGATATGGTTTATTCCATTTCATTATCGGTACGATTTAATTATTTGCAAAATTATTACTTTCTTAAATATATATATATATAGTATATTATATATTTTTAATATTGACGTTTATTTAGTGCTCATTGGATGCTTGGTGTCATGGACCCATACTTGGAGTATGCTTGGTTTTATGATTCCGCCAACACCAAAGCCCGAGATGATTTTAAGCAATTAATATATAAGTAAATTAATTTATAAAATAAGTAAGTCAATTTTAGTGATTAAATTTGTTTTTAATTATTTTTTTAATTTATAAAATGATGCATATATAAAGCTTAGACTTTATGGAATGAGCCGAAGTTGCAAAGGTCGAAGAATAAAATATTGAGTTGGCGAGGCAGAAAGGTAAAATATGTTAATTATTTATTTTATTAATGTTAAAGTATTAGAAATTGTGTATATTAATATTTTAAATTAATTTTTTGTAGGCACCATTGCAACCCACACATTATGAGTGTGCATATTATGTATGCATGATGAAGAGAGAAATAATAAACATCGATTCATCCGCACTACAGTCTCAGTCATATTATATTGTAAGTATAATTTTAGCATCATTTTAAATTTATATATAATGTATGTTCACTAATACATTAATATTATTTATTTTATTTTTATGTACATTTTAAAAATTGTGTTTGGGTACAAGACTTTGTAGATGAATTTAGAGAGGATAGTGCTGCATATTTTCTTGAAAGAATTTCTAATCCTTCAAAATTCTTAGAGGAGTATGAGTAGTTAAATAAATGTATGACACTATTAGTTTTGTAATTAGTATTGTTGTGTAATTAGTAATGTTATTTTAACTAAAATTGTTTACAATTTTGTATAATCTAATATAACAAATTTATTATTTATATAGCTTTTTTTTTATTAGTTATTATTTTTTGAATTGAAAACATACTTTTAATTAAAATTTTATTAAAAATAAATATACAATATTTAAAAGTTGGAAAAAAAAACATATATAAACGACGGGCCACGTGGAACCGTCGTCTCTACACTTATTTATAAATGTTGGTTCATAGCAGGCCACGTGGCACGTTTAAATGAATTAACGATAAACCTATGCTAGAACCATCGTTTATAAATAAGTGTATAAATAACGGTTTCGAGTTGTGGCCCGTCGTTTATAGTCTCGCCCCATGGCACCCATGTGGCTTCAGCAACGTTAAAAATGACGATATGGTCCGTCGTATTAAACATTTAAGAGATCAGTTTTTAACAGTTGTATTTGATTGTGACTATATACGACATCTCTTTTCACCACGGTTTGGGTCCGTCATATTAAACACTTAAAACGTCGGTGTTTATCCGACGTTAACTCTGTTTTAGTGATGAGAAGAGGAAAAAAAATTATTTGCATGCTTTTTATTTTGAAGAGAATAGAAGAATGTTTTGGATATTTGTGGAACAAATTTATTGGAAGTTTTAATGTTGCAAAACCAGACTCTACCTTCTGCTCGTAGAATGCAAGCCTCCTTGAAATCTATGTTACTTCTAATGTTGTCTTTGTGGAATACAGGAGAGATAATAAGGCCAATATGATTTTTTTTGTTTTTCTCTCTTTCTATAGAAATTGTATCTTCGTTCGTAGTACCAGAAACAAGGCATGGTTGCATAATGTCTTACTCTCTGCTTTCCTTTTATTCTTATCGCCCTCTGATCTATACTTTGCCTCATAAAACCTTCTCAATTTCCTTATATAACTTGTTTTTTCTCGTTGGTGATTGTGCATTCTTATATTTTTTCTCTGTGATTTTTCTCGTCAACAGAAGCTCTCAAAATTCCAGTAAACAATGATATGATATTGGAGAGCTCAAATTTACTCATCAAGTTATTGTACTGGGTATTTGCATAATACTTATCAATACGTATAAACCTACACTTTTTTTGTTGGTCGAAAATTTACCAAAAAAAAGTGTTGCTTCTTTGGTAGGTTTTCATGTTTCTACCTCAAATCTTGCTCCAGATATTATAGGTTGGCCATTGAAATTTATTGGTTATTATTCCAGCTCCCATCCCCGCATAATAAAAGCCAAGCCGGGGACGAGAATTCCCTGACCGGGGACAGGGATATCCTTATTCCTTGCCTCGTTACTAATTAAAAAATATATATTTAAATTTAGAAAAAACAACATCTCGTCTACCCCACTACAATTAAATTCGGTTTTAAACTTACAAATAGAAATGGAAAAATAATTAAAGTAGAGAAAATAACTAAAATCAAAAATCAACCAAAACAGAATAAAATAAAACTGATCACAAGCATGATCTCTAACCCGCTACAAAAGCAACAATCAGCAACCTTAAACAACTCGAAATGGAGGGATAGTGAGAGGAAAATGATCAAAATCGAAGGGAAGAGCAAAGAAAACTCGCAAAGAAGCTTGAGGAGAAGAAAGAGTCGGCGGTGGAGCTGTCGAGTTGCGCGAGAGACAGAGAGAGTTTTTGTGTGATGACTGATGCTAAGAAAAATGAAATGGCGCTTGCAGTAGAAAATGCTCAACTACTGCGAAATGGTGGAGGCGGAGGCTCAATTGTGGTTAGAGCTAATGATTTTGGTAGCGTCGGGGAGAGAAAGTCTAAGACAAAGTATACAGATATAAGTTAAACAAGGAAAACTCGGCCAGCTAATGATATAAATTTTTTTAGCTCATCCTCGACCTAGTAACCCAATAAAACGAGGAAAATTCGGCAAGCAACTTTCTATGAAAAACTGCCATTACTATGAAAAACAATATTCTCTTAGTTCTAGCCAAGCAACTTTCTTGTGTTCATGGCCCATAGCAACAGGTAGATTAAATGATTTGGTGTTCATAATATCAAAACTGTATATTTTCTCAGGTAGGTCCAACAACTATTTGGATTGATGTCCGAAAACTAAAAATAGTTTATGGATGATTTGTCCGGAAACTGTCGAGAAAAATAACTTTTCATTCCATTATTTTTTTTCGTCATTAGTTTCAAAATCTTTAAATATACATTATACTCATATTTATTTCCCTTCCTCTCTTTCTCTTTCTCACTCAGCAAGTATTTAGAGAGAAGACAAGAGTAGAAAAAATAATGGGTTTTACGTTTACGTAAAAATAAGAGGAAGAAGTAAATTTTTATTTGTTTGTGATTACATTTGGTAAAAAATAAATAACTTATATATATATATATATTTATTTTTTTTTTTTTGTGGGAGCCATTAGATGTAAATATGTATTATAAAGGGTATTTTGGAACTTTGAGGGGGCCATGGCCCTGCTACTCCACTGGATCCGTCACTACAAAAAAAAAGAGCTTTCTGTGACGGAAGCAAATTCGTCACAACGTATAGTATATGTGACAGATTCGTCACACAATCCACAAACTGTGACGGTAACTAACCCGTCACAGTGCTTTCGCAATAGCCCCGACACAAATTCTTTTCAGTGACCGTTTACTGTTCATCGTCACAAAAAATGTAGTTTAAGTGACGGCATCAAACCGTCACTTATATGCCAATCCATTATGGATTTCCGGCGAGCCACCGCCGGCAAGGATTAAGTGACGGCTTCTCTTCTGTCGCAATTATCCATTTGTGACAGTAGTGTGACGGGTAACCGTCACTGTTACTTAATTGTGACGGCAAACTTACCGTGACAGTTGTGAGGCTTAGTCACGACTTTGTGACGGATTCCCGTCACAATTGCCCAACTGACCCTTTATTTTGTGTCGCCAACGACACTCATCTGTGACAACTATGTGACGAATTTCTGTCACTGATATATAATTGTCACTGTTCGCAGCCGTCACATAAACATTGTTGTTGTGACAGTTTTGTGACGGGTTCCCGTCACGGATATATAATTGTCGCCGTTCTCAGCCGTCACTTAAACATTGTTGTGACAGTTTTGTGACGGTTTTCCGTCACGGATATATAATTGTCACTGTTCTTAGCCGTCACTTATACATTGTTTTCATGCTATAATATCATGTCTATATGTACTAATTAATACAAAAATTCACTTTCATTTACATATCTGTGACACACCGAAAATTTCAGTTTACATTAAAATGGATAATATTGTATTGGCACAAAATATCTTTTACATTCAAATTCTAACACAAGTACAATACGCATAGTGTATCACATATAATAAGATTTACAGAAAAAAAAAACAGACAAAATCCAATGCTCCTACTATAGCAGCTGAGATACAAATTGCAATAATTAAGTATCTAGCAAGTTAAAGGTAAAAAAAATTATACTTTGATAACACAGATTCCATATCAAATCAACAAAATTAGCCGCAAGGACCTGCAATTGATAGCAGAGATGAAAAGTTAGAAATTTAACTTAACAGGATAAATTAATACACCAAACATGATAATAAGAATAACATCGATTTTTTTTGTAGTGAAATGACTGAACTGTATAAAACTTTCCTTCTCAAATAAGTTTATACGAAGACCAATTTTTTCTTCAAACACCTATGTTAGTTAGAAAGGAATAAGGAGATTTACCGTTCCAGCAACAGACTTAGAAGATATAAAGGTGTTTGCTTTAAATCTGGACAGCCCAAAATCACATACCTAACATAAAATGGAAGGAGGAATTATATGGCAGGCCCAAAAAAATGAACTCTTAAAATAGGATATGTTATCCATCTTTTAATATTTACCTTGACTGTCCAATTTTTATCAACCAACAAATTGGGAGATTTAAGATCCCAGTGAACTATTGGAGGGTTTAAACAATGGAGATAGTTGATCCCTTTAGCCTGCATTCAGACCACAAAATTAGGATCTACAAAAGAAATTTTTTATTAACAGCAACATCCTGCAATGAAGCAGAATTACTATCTTATTAACTGAACGAGATATTGTTGCATAAGAAAGATACTATTAATAAGAAAACAAAAGAAGACCATAGCTATACATACATTTCAACACCCAAATAAGATATTTCAAAGGAAGAAACATATATACAAAAAACTAATCAATCTCTCAATTGGTCAACCATTTCTTCCAATGCAAAACCAAATATTAGGAGATCAGAAGCTAAGGAGCACATGCAAATCGAAGAGGATATAACCCATATGTAAATCATCATAAAACGAACTGACATCAAGAAAGTTTTACAATGCCTTACTCCTAAAATTTATCAACATGGTGATTGCAAACAGCAGCCCTAAATGCTATGTTAAGTGTGTTGTGCTGTAGCGTTATAGATATGATAGGTTCCAACTGTATAAGCCGTTCAGAATAATGATATCAGAACCAGCTCGTCCACTTAGCATTTTTTCATACCCTGCTACCTCAATTTCTAGTAATGTATTAAGTTGCACATTTTAAGGCTTTTGTCATCTGATTAGGTTTACTTACTAACCATTTAAACTTTTGGACTGATCAAAATGCTAACAATAATTGATCTTCCACATAAACTAAACTTTATGTTAAATATGCAGGGTACAAGTTTCTAATCGATCCATGCCATTCAGCACGGTGCACAGTCCCAAATGACCCTGAAAAGAGAAGAGTAAGACTTTTACATGGACTTCTAAAACAAAAATCATTGTTATGGAGGTTAATCGCATTAAACTAAAGGCAGAGTAAATACCAGCACCAACACGCTCCTTGATATGCAACTCATCCCATGAGATCTCAAGCCAATCCATTGCAAGAGATGGTTCAAGATTCAAGTATCTAGGGATGGTTATAGAAGAAAACTTGCCTCCACTGTCAGGTTCACTCTCAACCACCTCTAAAAATTAAAAGAAAGAAAAATGTAACATTTAATGCTTTTAATAGCACCGGTATCAAATGTAATAAGTCAAATTCATGCTTATGCTGTTAACAATTGACAAAACTAAACCCAAATTTACTGGTTATCAATGGGGAAAAACAAATCATATTGGCCACTAGAAAACAATTTATTATCTATATTCAAGACGAAATCAAAGAAATGCACACAAAATGGAAATACAAGTATCTAACATAGCATCAATACAATGCCACACATTTTTATTTTTATTTTTTCATTCAGGCTCTTTATTATAAGTATGAAGTATCAACATGTCCAATTGTCTGTTAAATATATTTTACTCTATTGCAACTAAGACATCTGAAGCCAACATTTCAAAGTTAATTTGTTAGGCACAGCTAAAGGTTGCCTCCACCTATAACCATTCAGCCACCCCTAGAGTTGTGATACTTAAAATAATTGAAAAACAAAATTCAATGTATCCAAGACACAACATTACCTGCAAATAAGGGACTTTCAGTCGGAAGACATGTGTGTTTTGAGATTTCACTTTGACAACATGATGCAGCATCTATGAAAGGTTCTTGGAATTCTTTGAGATGAGAAATTTGTAATGGTGAAGGCACTGAAGAAAGTAATCCTCCATTGATCGAGGAATCTGGACCATGCACGTTTCCTGGTTCCCCAACTAAATCAACTACATATTCCCTAGCCTACCATCAGCTTTATGCATAAAGAGAGGAACATACTGGAATCAAATCTAAATGGGAAAATCTCTTCCCTAGCCTACCATCAGCTTTTCATCTTCTGCTAAGATATGTGCAATGGTATGGTCATCCTCTGTATCTTGAGAGCTGCTATTTAAGCTAGAGCTTGAGCTTGATCTTGCACTTGCATTGCTGTAGCTTCCATTCATTCTACCTGAGCCAAATAGATAGTTTATCCCACCATGTAAAAACCCATCAAAATATCAGGCTGAGAAAACTAACCCATCAAAATCCTGATCGGAATGCAGGCAGTACCATTGACATTAAGTCTCCAACAAAAATAAATATAAGATGAGCAAATAAAAATACAGGCCTCCATATATGCAAATTTTTAACAGGTATTTATAGATTATAATTACAATATTTAACAAATATTTATAGTTATAATTACACAAATCTAAACTGATCTAAGTTATGTAAAAAATTTGATGCTACTGTATTGAAAATATTGCTGGTGTGCATGGCTTCTAAAGACTTACCAGAAGTGCAATGTTGGACCAACCAAAATCAGCCCCAACAGAGTAAAAAGGAATGTTTGTTTCAGGTCCGATTATGGCAATTGATCAATCCAAATCTGATGCAAAGAATTTAGAATTCCACAAAATGTTGATTTTAATTGATATGTTATGCCAAAAACCAGCATTATCCTGTTAAAATAAACGAATTAAAATATATCAATAAAACAATGCCAAATATTTTGGGAAACATGAAAGTATTATCAAAACTAAATTAAGAGAGCAGCACCACTTCAATACTTTTCACTAATTAAAAATCTAGAATTACCTGGCAAATTAGATCTCCTATTAACGTAAGAAATGCAGATGTCAGCGCCTTTATTGACACAGGATACCTTGCTAGAAGGGCCAAGTACCTATGATAAGACAACATCAATAATACCAGTCTTTTAAATTACATAATGATAATCATACATTCTTACTTTTGATCTTAAAAATATTGAAGAAAGCTGAAAATATTACCAAATAGAGTAGAGATATCACTCTCTTCTTCATATTCATTTATCATACCAATGTAAAAAACAAATGTACAAAACCATAATGCAAAAATGTGAAATGCCAAAAGTCATATGTATTTTACTCGGTAACACAACTAATGATTCATAAATATTTACTCTTTTTTATATTTTTTAGGGTTCTCCCTTTAATTTTCCAAGGTCAGGAGATTAATCCCTACATTAGCACTATGCAAACAGCGCATCTCAAACCATATCAAAGCTGGCACCAGAAACCCACCGCATATTGTTTTGAACGGAGACCTAGCCTCTGGCTGGACCAACAAGTTCCTAAATCTAAAACCAATTAGAGGACTTGAACATATTCTGTCTTGAGTTAGCAATAACACAGTTAATACTTTCCATAACAAAAATATATTCATAATGAGAAGTCAAAAATCAACTGGGGACTTGAGATATACAACTCCAAAAGGAATCATTTTAGGACCTCCAACGCTTAAATTAAAAAGCAAACAAACTATATGACAAATGAAATGCTAACATGAAACTGATTTGGAAAAGAGCTACCATGAAAGCAAAGACTAGTTGTTTTCACCATCGTCACTTCCGCCCCCATTATCCCCGTCACTTCCCAAAATTAAACTAAAATCCCCCTCTAACAGTCATATGCAACAGGCAGTGACTTCAAACTACAAACAACCAAATTCTAGCCACCACAACACAATTACAACCAGCTAAGACAGGAAATTACCTAAATTAAGCTTCAAAACTCGCAATTTCCAACTCCTTAACAAATGTCCGAAGCTCCCTTTTCTATGGCATCTTTCGAAATAGTCCAATTACCTTTGTATGTAATGCTAGAAGGAAATAGAGGGCACCAAGAGGAACAAATGGTTACCAAGATCCAGACAAGAGGTGACTGGAAAATGGTTTTTTCCGATGATTATACTTTCAGTGGTAAGGATTTTATCAGATGATTATGACCAACATTTGGTTGATAAAAACTTTCTAAGGTTTTCTAAGTGTTCAATCTTGAAGGATTTCGAGCTTTTTAGGTTAGAAATTGAAAAGTTTGTGAAGAATTGATTGGGTGATTGGGGGAAGGTTGGTGTCTGGCATGAGAGAAAGGGAAGAAGGAGAAGACCCTGCTATTCCCTCTGTTTCCCGAAAATGAGAGAAAAATGAGAAAATGAAAGGGTTTGATGGTGAATTTCCAGATTTACCCTTTCTCCTCTTGGAAAGAAAATTCATGTTCAATCACTTTGCCGGAGTGGTAGCCTGAGATATTTCCAAACACGGCTAATTTCTCCAAAAAACTGATCAGTTTAGCAACAGTTCCGGTTACCAACAGTGCCAATTAAATGTTTAGAGCAACTGTGACAGAGTAGTAACCGTCACAAAAATGAAAATAATTGTCTTAATATTTTTGGAAGGCAATTAGTGACGATATTTGTCATTTTACGTCACTAAATACAAACAAAAATTCAAAATTTTGTTCCCGTGCCACTGAATTTGTGACGGCAAAACATATGTCACAATTAATGGAAAATGAATCTATAATTGTGACGGAAGTTGAAATTTCCGACACAGAAAACAATGTTTTGTGACGGGTACATTTCCGTCACAAAGATTTCCGTCACAAAACATCAATTTTTTTTGTAGTGATCAAATTTGCTCACATATGCCGATTTTGGATTGAAAACAAAGAAAGATTGATAGTAAGGTAAGAGAGTGTTAGGTATTGCAGAAGACAAACTCACATTAGAAATATATTTTCATTTTCTTGATTGATTTTTATAAAATTATCTCTGTTGTGGCAATTTTTCGTTTTGAACCGGGCTCCTCATATCTGCAAGAAGAGGGAAAAGAAACCGGTCAGAGAGGCGCCGGCGTGGTGGCCGGCGTTCCCCCTCCGATGACAAAGTTAGTCATGTTTTTCATTGATAAAAACAAATAACTTGAATGATGTAGGAAATGGAAAAATGGTGAAAATGGGAGGAGAAAATGGGGCTAAAAATGGTGGAGAGAGGGCTGGTTGGTTTTTTAAGAAAACCCATGAGGAAGATGATGAATAGTGGCCATTTTTTCCCTTGTGCTTGGTCAAAATCAAGACTTAAATCAGTCTCAAAACCCCAAAAATGGGATCTGCCCAAGAGATAGGGAAAGTGGAGAAAAAGAGAGAGAGAAAGATTAGTGGCTCTTTGGGCTGCGTGAAAAAGCTTGTTCTTTTCTTTCCTTTGCATCTTTCTTTATATATTTTCTCATCAAAGGCTATGATTTACCAATGAAAAACTCTACTTTCTTGATGGATGACAAATGGCATGGCTTAATATTGTTTATGGGCTTAAAATATTGTAGTTCTATGGCCCACAACAATTTTTGGACATCTGATAGTCTTGGTGATGACTAAAGGGGATGGGCCTACATGTGGGTGGAAAAACCCCACAACAATAGCCCCCAAATTGATGTAACCTTTAAGATTGAATCAATTTAAGAGATAAAAAAAAAAAATACCTGTTTACAGGCCACATAGCGAATTTCAAGAATTTAAGGCCAGCTGAGGAAGTGGTCGGTCGAATCCGAGCCCAGCTGAGGAGCGACCAGCTACGGGGGTACTCAGCCTCTCTGGTAAAGTTTGAGCTAAGCTCAGAGAGTATCCAACTCCAGGTCGATCTGTGTCCAGCTCGAAGAGCATTCAGCCTGAGCTGGGGGAGCCATCAGCCTCTGAGGGACCCAACCTCCTGGTCAAAATTGAGCTATACTCAGCGGGCAACCAGCTCTTGGTCGATCCGGGCCGAGCTCAGGGAGTCATTAGCCTTTGAGGGACCCAGCCCCTGGTCGAAACTGAGCTGTACTCAGCGGGCGTCCAGCTTCTTGGGGAGCCATCAGCCTCTGGGTCACCCAGCCCCCTGGTCGAAACTGAGTTGTACTCAGCGGACATCCAACTCCTGGTTGATCCGAGCTGAGCTCGGGGAGCCATCAGCCTATGGGGGACCCAGCCCCCCGGTCGAAACTGAGCTATACTCAGTGGGCATCCAGCTCCTCGAGGAGCCATCAGCCTCTGGGGGACCTAGCCCCTCGGTCGAAACTGAGCTGTGCTCAGTGGGCATCCAGCTCCTGGTCGATCCGAGCCGAGCTCGGGGAGCCATCAGCCTCTGGGGGACCCAGCTCCCTGGTCAAAACTGAGCTGTACTCAACGGGCATCCAGCTCGTCGGGGAGCCATCAGCCTCTGGGTCACCCAGCCCCCTGGTCGAAACTGAGTTGTGCTCAGCGGGCATCCAGCTCCTGGTCGATCCGAGCTAAGCTCGGGGAGCCATCAGCCTCTGGGGAACCCAGCTCCCTGGTCGAAATTGAGCTGTGCTTAGCGGGCATCCAGCTCTCGATCGATCCGAGCCGAGCTCGGGGAGTCATCAGCCTCTGGGGACCCAGCCCTCTGGTTGAAACTGAGTTGTACTCAGCGGGCATCTAGCTCCTCGGGGAGCCATCAGCCTCTGTGTCAATTCCAGGCATGTCCTTGGGTGACCATGCAAAAACATCAGAGTTATCCTTTAGGAACTCCACAAGTGCTTCCTTCAGCTCCGATGAAAGCATTGTGCCAATTCTCATGGTTCTCGCTATGTCCTTTGGGTCTAATTGGATCCTCCATTGGTTCTTCTCGAAGCATCCCTTGCTTCCAGTCAACCACCTCTCTTTCTAGAAGCTCCTCATCAACTGTCTAGACCTCCATCATCAACAAATCTTCAATTACTGCCTCCACGCCAACTTTAGGAACTGGCAAAGCAATTTCTTCTCTAGTCTCAGGTGGTGCTGGTGAAGTAGTTCTTTCGAGATGTGGCTTGAAAAATTTATGCTCGAATGATGATTTTCGCCTCTGTGATTTCTCTTTGGGCGTTAGGTTCTGCACTGGCTCAGAGCATTTATGCTCGGAGGACATTGTTTGGATTAGGTGATTAAGCCTCTCGAGATGCGGCTCAAGACATTTTTGCCCGGAGGTCTAAAAGATGGGCAATGTCTCAACAAAGGCATCCTTCTCACGAAGTGCTGCGGCATAGCATTGCCTGGATTCATATTGGACTACCTGCGCCGAGCCGACGCTCCCTTCTTCAAATGAAAATTTAATCATCAAATGGTAGGTCGATGTTGCTGCTCTTAGGGCATTAGGAGTTGGTCCTTCTAACATCGGATCTTCTGCTACCTCCACCTCGGTTCAGGTTCCTCTTGGACTGAATGATCTCTTCTGCAGAGATTTGTTTATGTGCTTCAACTAACATCTCAGAAAATGTTCGCGGTGGATTCTTAGTTATCGTCCTTATGAAGTCCTCATCACGTACTCCATCTTGCATAGCTTGCATTGCACGATCATCAGTGCAGCCTTCTATTTGTATCAACATATCTAAAAATCTCTGGACATACGCCTTTAAGGACTCGCTATCCCCTTGCACAACGGATGACAAGTGAGAGGGCATCTTTTTTACTAGCCTGGCTCCTATGAATTGAGCATAAAAGAGCTCTCCAGCTGGCTGAAAGACTTAATTAATGCTCAGCATTTGATGGCGTCTTAAGCAGCCTCAAATTCCATCCATACTTTGTAGGCTCTCAGGTGTTCTGCAAGGTCTGCCTTGCCTTCATACCTCCCAACGTTCGGCATTTTGAAGTCTTTTGGAAGGTCAGCTCGCCGGATCCCTATCCCAAAGGGTGAAGTTTCTTGTCTTGACCCAGGTGCAGAAACATAGGGCTGAGGGTGTGGGACTAGATACTGCTGCTCACTTTGGAACTTCATATTCGCCTCATACTCCAATCTCCTTCTCTCTGCTTCGAATCTTTGTGCCTCCTCAGCTTCTAGCATCCTCTTCTCAATCTTGTATATATGCCTCTCTTCTGCTTCTATTCTTAATTTCTTCTCAGCTCAGATTTTTTGTCTCTCTTCCGCACGGATCCTCTGCCTCTCTTCTGCTCAGACAAGTCATATCTCTTTCTCCACTTCAGCTCACCTCCTAAATTTGCCTCAGGACTCTGCCCGCTCCTGCTCCTCTCGTGCTCGCCTCAGATCTCAGCCGTGAGCTATTTCGCTCCTCTGCTAGCTGTCGATGGGCAGGTGATGGAAGTTCTGCGCGGGGTTCCTCCTGGTTTCACCCAGATGTGGTCTTGGGTGAGGCCTTGACGGTGCTGATCTTCCTTGGTTGTGTTGCTGTGAGCCTCTAGCTATGGTTCCCAGCTCCTCTCCTAGTGCTCCCCCATCTCCACGAGTCCGAGGGCTAACACGGTCTCGTGGAGAGTCTATTGGAGCTGGGCTTCTCATCGTCTGTGAAATAGGCTCACAGTTGGTTTGTTGTTGGTTTTCGAGGGGGCCAATGATCTAGTCCATCTGATTTTCCAGATTGGATATCCGAGTTCTCTCCGAATGCGGGGCCAGGCGTCTTTCATTTCTCCTTTGAGTTGGTGGTAGCATCTGTGAAGGTAGTGTGCTCAGTTCAGCTGCTAGAATTGAAGTCTCTCGGTTCGGGAAGGAGCTAATACCCATGGGTTTCTTGCCTCTGGCTTCTTTATTGGATGTCTCAGCTCCGTCTAGTGTGTCATGTTGGTCCATGTAGGTATCCGGCATTTTCTTCATGCTCTACTCCGGCTCAGTCTGGCTGCAAGGTGGCGGGTCTCTCCGGAGTTAGAACTTGACAACTCCTCAAGCAGCTAAAATTGAGCAGGTATTTCAGCAGCTAGGACTCGACAACTTTTTGGCAGCGATCTCCTCTGAAATTTCAGATACTTCCAGAGCTGAACTGAGGCAGTTCATCCAGCAGTGGAATTTCAGCAAGACTCTCCTTCAAAGTTTTTGGTCTGTCAAAAGTTGGAGCTTGCCAAGCAGCTGAAGCTCAGGACTTGAGCGGAAGCTACAGGACCGAGGCTGAGGCTGGGGCATGGGCAGAAGCCACGAGGTTGAGGCTGAAGCAGGGGCCTGAGCGGAAGCCGCGGGACCAAAGCTGAAGTTGGGGCCTGGGCAAAAGCCGCGGGACAGAGGCTGAAGCTGGGGCCTGGGCAAAAGCTGCGGATTCGAGACTGAAGCTGGGGCCTAGGCGGAAGCTACGGGACCTGGGCAGAAGCCACGAGGTTGAGGCTAAAGCTGGGGCCTGAGCGGAAGCTACAGGATCGAGGCTGAGGCTGGGGCCTAGACGGAAGCTGCGGGACCGAGGCTAAAGCTGGGGCCTGAGTAGAAGCCGTGGGACCGAGGCTGAAGTTGGGGCCTAGACAGAAGCTATGGTTCCGAGGCTGAAGCTTGGGCCTAGGCGGAAGCTACAGGACCGAGGCTGAGGCTGAGGCTGGAGCCTAGGTGGAAGCTGCGGGACCAAAGCTGAAGCTGGGACCTGGGCTGAAGCCACGAGGTTGAGGCTGAAGCTGGGGCCTGGGCGGAAGCTATATGATCGAGGCTGAGGCTAGGGCTGGGTCCATCTCTTCATAACTCCTTTTATTGTTCCGTGGAGGAGTGCTCCTTTGGTTCTTCCTGGCATCAGTCCTATCTCTTCCTCCACTTCGGTTTAAGCTCCTCCTGGACCAAATTATCTCTTCTGCGGAGATGTGCTTGTGGGCCTCGACTAACATCTCAGAGAATGTTCGCGGAAGATTCTTAACTATGGTTCGAATAAAGTCTTCATCGCGGACTCCATCTTGCATGGCTTCCATTGCTCTGTAATCGGTGCAACCCTCTATCTGAATCATCATATCTGAGAATCTTTGAACATACGCCTTCAAGGATTCGCCTTCCCCTTGCACTTTGGATGACAAATGGGATGGCGGCTGTTTCACCGGCCTGGCTCCTATAAACTGTGCCATAAAAGCACTCTCCAGCTGGCTGAAGGAATTAATCGAGCTGGGGCGAAGGCTGGTGAACCAGGTTCGTGCTATTCCTCCAAGAGTTAAAGGGAATGCTCGGCATTTGATGGCGTCTTCAGCAGCCTCGAATTCCATCCATACTTTGTAGGCTCCCAAGTGTTCTGTCGGGTTTGCCTTGCCTTCATACCTCCCAACATTCGGCATTTTGAAGTCTTTTGGAAGGTCAGCTCGCCTGATCCCTATCCCAAAGGGTGAAGTTTCTTGTCCTGGCCCAGGCGTAGAAGCATAGGGCTGAGGGTGTAGGGCTTGGTACTGTCGTTCACTATGTAACCTCATATTCGCTTCGTCTTCCAGCCTCCTCCTCTCAGCTTCAGCTCTTGATCTCTCCTCAGCTTCTGTCCTCTCCATCTCTGCCTCCAATTTCTGCCTTTCTTCCACTTCAATTCTCTGTTTTTCTTCAACCCGGATCCGTTGCCTCTCCTCTACTCGGATTTTCTGTCTCTCTTCAAATTGGATGAGCATTCTCTCCTCTTCCAGCTCCTGCTCAGCTCGCTTTCTGCATTCACCTCTGGACTCCACCCGCTCCTGCTCTTCTCATGCCCGTCTCCTGGCATTGAAAGAAGCTCTGAGGTTACTGAGGTCTAAACCATCATTCGGTGAGGAGAAAGCATCGCTCACAGACCTCGCTCGGGAGCTACCTTGCTCAGCTCCTAGCTGCCGGCGCATCGGGGATAGGCAATTCCGTGCAGGGTTCCTCCTCTCCTCTGGAGGTGGCCTCGGGTGGGCTCTCGATGGCCCAGATTTTACTTGGATTTGGCAGTGTGGGTCCATGGCTTGAGTTCCCAGCTCCACATCCTGTACTCCCCCGTCTCCACGAGTCCGAGGGTCAACACGGAGTCGTGGAGAGTCTATTGGAGCTGGGCTTCTCCAGATCTGGGAACTAGGCTCATGGTTGGTCTGCTACTAGTGTTCGAGCAAGCTAACGAGTTGCTCCATCCGGTTCTCCAAGTCTGAAATTATGGCTCGCTCTGAGCGCGGAGCTACTCACTTGGCCTCCGAGGTGGCAGCAACACCTATGATGGTGCTGCAGCAGACTCAAATGCTGGGATTGCAGCTCCTTGGTTCGGAACGGAGTCAGTTCCCATAGGCCTCTTGCCTCTGGCTCCTCTGCTGGAGGGTTCCGCCACGTCCAGCTTACCTTGCTGCTCCAAGTAGGTGTCCAACATGTTTCTTAGGTTCAGCTCTGTTCTCAGTTCCAGGTTCAGCTCCGAGTTCAGCTTCAGGTTCAGCCTCAACCAAGTTTGGCTAGATCCAGCTAGGTTCAGCTCCAGTTGTCTGTCTGGATTCTGAGGAAAAAAAAATTTTTTTTAACCGAGCAGCACCATGAATCAACTAGAAAATGAGCTCAAACGAGGAAAAACAAGCTAAAACTGAATGTAACATGAGCAACCGCAAATTTTAAACAAAAGAGACACAAGCCAAAACAAAACAGAAAAACAGATTCCCTCACAAACTCACTCATCCGAAGTGCAGCTCTTGGAAACAAGAAATAGGGAAAAAAGGAAACACAACCAGTTCAACAAGAACAAGAATGGAAAATTTTCAAAGACAAAAAATAACCACAAACATGAAATAAAAAAGGAAAAACGTTTCCCACAGACGGCGCCAAAATGTTGTGGCGATTTTTCATCTTGAACCGAGCTCCTCAGATTTGCAAGAAGAGGGAAAAGAAACCGGTCAGAGGGGTGCCGACGTGATGGCCGGCGTTCCCCCTCCGATGCCAAAGTTAGTCATGTTTTTCATTATTAAGAACAAATAACTTGAAATGATGTAGAAAATGGAAAAATGGTGAAAATGGGAGGAGAAAATAAGGCTAAAAATGGTGGAGAGAGGGCTAGTTGGTTTTTTAAGAAAACCCATGAGGAAGATGATGAATAGTGGCATTTTTTCCCTTGTGCTTGGTCAAAATCAAGACTTAAATCAGTCTCAAAACCCTAAAAATGAGATCTACCCGAGAGAGAGGGAAAGTGGAGAAAAAGATAGAGAGAATGATTGGTGGCTCCTTGGGCTGCGTGAAAAAGCTTGTTCTTTTCTTTCCTTTGCATCTTTCTTTATATATTTTCTCATCGAAGGCTATGATTTACCAATGAAAGACCCTACCTTTTAGATGGATGATAAGTGGCATGGCTTAATATTGTTTATGAGTTTAAAATATTATAGTTCTATGGTCCACAACAATTTGTGGACATCTAATAGTCTTGGTGATGACTAAAAGGGATGGGCCTACATGTGGGTGGAAAAACCCACAACAACCTCCGCAAAAGTGTATCAAAATTTGAATATATATATATATATATATATATATATATGTACCTATTTATAATGTGATATCCAGCTTCAACTACCAAGGCTAGTAGACCTTCACTTTTGCGGTGATATTCTTCTTCTTGTTTTAGTTTTTTCTTCTTTTCGTGTTTGGTAGGTGAGGAAAAAGAGAAAAGGAAGATAGAAACAAGTGTATTTTTTATATAAAAAAAATTTCCTATCATAATAATAATATTTTTAAAAATATATAAATTTTAATTTAATATTTTTAAATATGTGAAGAATAAAAATATAAAATATGCTATAAAATAATATATATATATATATATTAATAATAACTATGAATAAAATGATAAATGAAATGAATTCATTATAATTGCTGCTTTCTTTTTTTTTTTTCACCCCCGTTTACTTCACTACTTGTACTTGAAAATTGCATTTTCATGTATATAAACACAGATATTTGAAGTTCCAAAGGCTAGAAGGTAAAAACTATTGCTTTGCTCAAATAGAATTTGAAAAATTGAAAATTAGTCATAAGGGATATAATTGATATTCTAGATTTGTGTTGGGGGCCCTTAAAATTCGTTACTTTTGAAATATCCGCAGCATAACCTAGAAAAGAGAGTTTCAAGAGATGGAATTCCACAAACAATAGAGAATGTCTGTGAAATATTCTAAATTACAGAGTTTAAAATGAAATAGAAGTTAACTTTTAAGGAGTCTAGTTGAAATTTTCTCTAACACAACATCCAAACTAGAATGATCCCAATCAACATAACATAGCAGCAAGAGAAATCTATGGCGGGTTATGAAGAAAGCTCACCATAGGCCCAACTGGACCTCCTTTCCACAAGGTAGTCTCCGTAATGAGTACAACATTTTTTGTTGTTCTCATTCATTCTTTCCACTGACACTCTACCATGAAAAACACAATAAACAAAAACCCTACCATGAAAACAAAGCTCATAAACACTCTAGAACCTACCTTCTTCCTCAAATTCATCGTTTCTATTATTTCACTCCCATTAATTCAAAGCCGACCCCACTTGTTTCTGGCATGGCCAAGTTCTTTTTCACCCTGCCTATCAAGGTGAGTATCCGATTCAAAAACCTACATGCTTTCTAATTGGATTTCTCGATCAAGATATTCTGTGGGTTTTAACTTTGTAGGTCTGCTTTGATTTTCTATGGCTCTTCCGCGATTTGAAGTTAAATAGTTTTACCACAAAATAAAAATAAAAAAATTACCACCCACTAAACCATTCAATTTTAATCATAGATCAGCTTTGTGTGGTACGGATTGAGCCTTTAAAGTCCCGTCGTAGATGTATGAGAAGGATGAATATTCTAAAGTTAAAAATGAGGATAATATAAGTTGACATGAAATAGGAAAGTTTTAATTTTAATAAATGAGCATTTTTCTTTAACTGGGCCCGAAAAAGGACATCCCTTTAATTGGATTGGGCCTATGCAATTAAACCAATGTGCAGGCTTGGTCTTGAGACCCAGGCACATCTTGGACCTTATCTTATGGGTCTTGTAATTAGATCAAAATCTAATTTTCATGTAAGTCCAACAGCCATTCGCTTTTGCAATACTTTTTCACGGGAATTTGGACAAATGCCCACATGGTCAAGGAGTTAATGAAAAATGCCCATAAGTCATTGATTTTCATGATAAAAATTCAAAAATACCTTCTTAATCGATTAATATCCGCACCAATCCGATTCTCGTTACTCTAATTTCACCGGTGATTTATTTTTATGTTTGTTACCAAGGATAACCATTATCTTTGTTGTTCACCGGTGCTCTATTAACCAAAATTGTATTTGAGTGTTTTATGTGGTGGTAATAATTGTTTGAGAGACAAATGCACATGAATTTTGTATATATTGACGGGAAAAACATTTGGGTGTTTTGTGTAGTGGTAATAATGGTTTGAGAGAATTCATTCCACTGTTATCAGTTATTCACCCCGCCTAAAGGTAGGGCCCCCCATCCCAAATGGAGCTGGGTATAAGGCAAAAATTATCAATTATTCTGTCTTTCTACCCCTCCCACTTCAAAGACAAATTATTCTGTTTGAGAGACAAGTATTTTTTTTTGTTTAATATTTAGTTCTTTATAAAACTCATAGTACCACAGTGATCTAAAATTCTAACACTATGGCTTTAGGCGAATGCCAATACCTGCATTCATAATACCACTAGGACATTCAACATGGAACGAACATGTTAGTCTATTATGATCGGTGCGCTTACACCATCCATATTTTTTCACATTGCGACCCTCACCTTAAGACTAAATCCGATTGACTCTAGATCTTTCGACCCTTTTATGAAATCTAGGAGGAAGTACAACTCTAGTAAAGACCTCGGCAAGTGCATGCTATTGTTTTGGATTTTCCAGTGGATGAATAGTTTCTAAGTAAGCTGCACGTAAGACCTCAACAGAGTAAAAATGATCGAACATATTATATGGGGAAATATTGTGGGGTCATAGGCAGAAAAAACATTTATCTTTGCATAGTTACCAAACTCAATTGGACGAGGCCCCCTACTTTGTCGCGAGGTCAACACCTTATTTGTTTCAGTTAAGTATCTCTGCCCATTTTATATCATAGTTTATTTTTAACTTGTTTATTTGCTTTTGCTTTAAGACAGTGGTCTACTATCATTCTCCAAGCAAAACTAATTCTATTTCCTAATGTATCTATTCCATTATTTTTTTTCTAAAAATTCAAAATATTTTGTATTATATAATTCATCCCAAAGGGGAGGTAACTTATGAAAATATTGATCTATACAAAATTTTGTTCTATCAGCAGGTAATAAATAAAAATATTGTTGAAATTTCTTAGAAAAATGTTCTAGTTCTTTAATATCACATAATTTTAATTTTGTTAGAACATAATCTATGTCTAACTTACAATTTTTAGTATCCATTATTCCACAAAATTCTCTTTTTAAGATCTATGTGAATTCTTTAAGAATCTCATCTAAAGTTTTAAAAGTTGAAAGTAAATTTTATTTTTCTTTCATACCTTCTTCTAAGCTTTTCCATTTTCTAAGGAATTGTAAAACATCACCTTGTAATGTACCAAATAAATAGTTTAAAAATATATCTGTTGTCCAAGTTGTTCTATATGTAATAGTAATTATTACCATACTTTGAACACAATTGTCTATTGCTTGCTCATAGTCTTTAAACTTAATATTTTTTAAATCTAAATATTTTCCTTGTGAGGCTACACCAGTTTTATTTAAATCTTCTACTCTATGTTCTGTAAGAATAGAATTAGAAGTTGACAGGAATATAGGACTTGTATCCACTATAGGATAAGATACTGATTCATCTTCATTTTTATTTATTTCTTCTAACTCTTTCTGAATATAGATTCGTATTTCTAGATCTATATCTAAATGATCATCTAAACTTACTTTTCTTTTTCCTAGAGCTATTTCTTGCTTTTTATCATTAACACTTGCACTATATGTGTCAGTGTCTTCTTCTTCGACAATAATTTCTTCAGAATCATGACTAAATTCACCAGTCATATCATAATTTAACCTATAATGATAATTAGTACCAACAAAAATATGGTCATTTTGTAAATATGATTCTTGCATCATTTTGACTAAATGAGTATGACTCCTATGAAATTAGGAGTAAAAATCCTAGATAGTTTAAAATTAACAGACTCTAATAGAATAATTAGAGTTAAACCAATGGTTTATACTAAAGAATATATAAATGAATTTGAAATTCAATTCAAGAATTATTAGAGAAATGATTAATAGAAAAAACTACTAATCCACATTCTAATCCAGCCTTTATGGTAAGCAACCATTCTAAAAATAAAAGAGGTAAACCTAGGATGGTAATAAATTATAAAAGGTTAATTGAAAATTTAGAATTTGATGGTTATTTAATTCCTAGAATTTATTCCTGTTCCAACTTTGTATTTTGGACATAATCCTTGGACACCTGTTCAAGCTTCATATTCGCAAATAGTCAATGAAGCAGAATATTTTCTAAAACAAAAAAAAAAATTAGAAGCTAAACAAGTTTCTGATTTTTATTACCTTGGTCTTTCAAAAGATATTTATAACAATTTAAATGAAATTTGGAAATCGCATTTGCTAGATAAGCGAACTGCTTTTAGAAAAAGTATGGGTCAATTTACAGACATGTTGTTAGACAAACAACAAAAGGAAAAAGAATTACATAATTTAGTTTTAGAATCCATTAAATCTTTAGCACCAAAAATGGATGTTAATATTTCAGTTTTAGAAAATTTAATTAGAATATATGAATCTATAGAGTCATCTACCTATAATTCTAATTATAATAAAATTAAGATATGTTTTTTATTTGAAAAAGCCAAAGAACTTGGTTCATTTATTTTCGTTAAAATTAATCAAGGTATTGTTAGAGAGAAACTTTATCAAATACCATTATGGTTCAAAAAATATAAAGATAATACTTATTTTTCTTTAAGATTAGATAATTTAAAAATGTATTTTCTGATTAACCACGAACCCTGGAGTATAAAATGTATTGCATGTTCCCCTCATGTATGCCTCATCTGTTAGGTAAGGTATATCGTCTTCAACCTCAAGCTAACACTGTTTAAACTGTGTTTTTCTTTATTTTTATTTTCATTATAATAAATTTCAAAATACATATACTGAAGCATAAAACTAATATATATGGTTTTAGCAATAATTTTACCAAAAGAAATATAAATAATTTTAGCAATGATTGTAACTAAAGAAATGCAAATTATCTTTGTCAATTTAAAGATGCAATGTAATTGGTTTTCGTTATACCCAAAATATTTTAAGAATGGAGTTTTAAATAAACTAAATGGTGTTGAAATATAAAGACAATCAAGAAGGAGATTTTTAAACATAAATTTTTTTCCCAAGCAGAGCAAAAAAAAAACAAGTTTATTTATAAAGATAATGGTTATCCTTGATGAAAAGCACAAAAATAGAGCACCGGTGAACAACCACACAAAACACCAAAATGTTTTTCCAGTCACTATCTACAAAATCCATGTGCATTTATCTCTCAAACCATTATTACCTCCATACAAAATACCTAAATGTAATTTACGGTCAATATCTATAAAATCCATGTGTATTTGTCTCTCAAACCATTACTAACACCACACAAAACACTCAGATGCAAATTTCGGTCAATAGAGCACCGATGAACAACAAAGATAATAATTATCCTTGGTGAAAAGCACAAAAATAGAGCACCGGTGAAATTGAAATAATGAGAATCGGATTGGTAGAAGTATTAATTGATTGAAAATGTATTTTTGGTTTTATCTCATAAAAATTGATTACTTATGGGCAATTTTTAGTTTTTTTAAAAGTAAAGGCATTTTATATTAACTCCCTAGCCATGTGGGCATCTGTCCAAATGAGTACAACATTTTTTTTTGTTCTCATTCTTTTCACAGACACTCAACCATGAAAAACACAATAAACAAAAACCCTACCATGAAAACAAAGCTCATAAACACTCTAGAACCTACCTTCTTCCTCAAATTCATCGTTTATATTACTTCACTCTCATTACCCCACTTGTATCTGGCATGGCAAAGTTCTTTTTCACCTTGCCTATCAAGGTGAGTATCCGATTCAGAAACCTACTTACTTTCTAATTGGATTTCTTGATCAAGATATTCTGTGGGTTTTAACTTTGTAGGTCTGCTTTGATTTTCTACGGCTCTTCCACAATTTAAAGTTAATAGTTTTACTACAAAATAAAAATAAAAAATTACCACCCACTGAACCATTCAATTTTAATCATAGATCAACTTTGTATGCTACGGATGGAGCCTTTAAAGTCTCAAGTCGTTGATTTTTTGATGAATGTCTCGTCGTTGATGTATGTGAAGAATGAATATTCTAAAGTTAAAGACGAAGATAATATGAGTTGACATGAAATAGGTAAAATTTCAATAAATGGGCATTTAACTGGCCGAAAAAAGGACATCCCTTTAATTAGATTGGGCCTATGCAATTAAGCCTATGTGCAGGGTTGGTCCTAAGACCCAGACACATCTTGGACCTTATTTTATATGTCTTGTAATTGGATCAAAATCTAATTTTCATATAAGTCCAGCAGCCATTTGCATTGCAAAACTTTTTCATAAAGCAGATAGAATAATTGAGGTGAAGATTAATACTCCTACTTCGATCCCTCACAAACGTGAATGAACGAATAATCCTTTTGATTACCACAAGACGAAACAAAAAAACAAAAACAAAAAACAAAAAAAAACAAAAAAAAAAAACAAAAAAAAAACAAAAAACAAAATAAGTGTTGAGTGAATAAGGCAGGTGTCTACTCGAATTGAACGGGCTAAATTTCAATCACTTTCTCTAATAAGGTAAACTGGGATTTTTTTTTTTTTTTTAATTCCCTGAAAATGTTTGAAGCGACCCCACCCAAATGCGAATTAAGAACAGGCTTTCAGGAGGATGACAAACAAGTCCTTAAAGGGACAAAGAAATGACCAACTTTATCACAATTAACAGTCATAATACATCTACTTATATGTCCTCTTCAATAGTGTTTTCTTTTCGTCCCCAACAATTGGAAGGCTTGAAATCGTTTGTTAATCCTTACAATGCTTTTTGAGTTTCTATCATTAATAATCCATGCATATTTTCAAAATCTATCATGTCTCTCCCTCCCTTCAAAGCCCGAACGAACTTGTACCATACTTATAGAATGGTTGCAATCAAATATCTTATACCATACGTTTCTTTTATTATATATATTTGGCATGCCAAGTTAAATAAGAAATTCATTATTGAAAAAAAAACTTAATTATATTTAGTACCTTTTAAATTTTAATTTGTTCATATAAATATCATTATAATTAATTTAAGCAATTAATAGATTTACATTTGCAAAAAATTAGTCCAATTGAGATTATGAAAATTTGTTTCTTCATATATATTTTTTCATCATGAAAATTTTTTTTTAATCCTAAAATTTTTTTTCCTATATATTTTTCATCATAAAATTTAGGATCACAAAATTTAGATTTAAAAAATATTTTACTATTAAAAAAATTCTAATGATGAAAAAATGTATAGGATGGAAAAAAAAATTCACGAGGAAAAAATATATAGGATAAAAATAATTTTGACAATAAATAATTTTTTTTTTATCAATTTAGGATCTAAAAAATTTAGAAGAAAAAAAAATAGATGAAAAAAATATTTAGGAAAATTTTCTTTTTCATAATGAGCAAGTATACTAGGTAAAAATAATTTTTAACAATTTAAGATAAAATAAAAAACTTTAGATGGAAAAAAATTAGGTATCGTTGTTTAATATTTCCGAAAAAAATTAAAAAGTACTAAAGTGTGTTAACTAATATAATCTATTAAATTTAATCCTAATTGGACTAAAGTGTAACATTTTATAATTGTGAAAATATTAATTTTTAAATTAATTATAATAACTTTTATATGAACAAATTAAATTTTAAAAAATATTAAATGAAAGCATGCAGATTAGCTTTGTAGGAAATTTCCTTTTATAAAACCATTAGCATAGTATCAAGGCCAAGAGTTAGCTAACACATTCTAACCTAAGTTATTTTGTCTTTTTGGGGACATCCCAATAGTAAAGCCATTTCTTTGGACAATAATTCGAATTCAAATTATGCACTTCTAAATAGCCCCAAAAAATAAAAATAAAAAGGAACCTAGACTATTTTCTTACAAAGCAGCACACAAGTATAAAGTCTAACCGACAAGAAGCGGTAAGATCATGATTTGGTTATGCTGAAGTTTTTACAAATAGTTTACGTCCCTACTTGCTTTTCTTTAAATCACATCATGGTGAAAAAAAAAAATAATGGAAAGTTGAAAACTGTACGTAACATAAGAATTTTCTCAAATCTATTAATTTAATAAGATTACTTAATTTGGTTTCTACGAACTCTTCCTCAAATGCCTCTTTCTTATTACTTTTGAGCTACACAAAGAGCATAAATTGTTAAGGAGGATGATGCCATTGTGTAACGACGTCAATAATGGGGCAAAAAAGAAATACCACTTTCCATTTGGGAAGTTTCAAACTTAAAAATAAAAAGAAATAGAAAAACAAAAAAATGATTTTTGGGATTCAATTTCTAAAAAATTAGTTTTCTTGAATCAGTTTTCTTTTAAATGTTTGGTTAGTAATAGAAAATTTAAAATTAATAAAATTAAACAAAGCAAGGGGCAATATTTGGACCACATACTTGGATTTTTTGAATTAATATTTTTATTTATTAAAAATATTAATTTTTAGATTTAAGTGAGTCAATATTTATCTCACATTGTTTAAAGAGAAAGGTGATGTGAAATAATATAAGTACAAGTATTGAAAGAAGAGAAGTCCCACATCGAAAGTACAAGGGATTAGGGAGCTATATTATCCTATATAAATAGAAGCTTCACCAACTTTGAAGAGGGGCTCGCGCATCAACACACAACTACAACATAGACTACTTAGTTTATTCTCGTTAAAATTTATTTCAAGTAGTCAATTGTTCTTAGTTTAAAATTTTAATTATAAGTCCTTTGATCTGAAAGGAATTTGTAACCATTTAATTATTTTGTTCTCAGTAATTAATATAATCGTTTGATTTAAGTATGATAATAATTGGCGCACACTTTATTTTTTTTTGGACTGTCATAGGTTCGAAGTGGCACGCTCGCACACTTGAAACAACTGATTATTGTGTTTTACACCAACATATCTTTTGGCACGCCCGGTGGGACCACCTTTTTCGAATAAGGAAATTGTGCAGACTCGTTTCAAGAATCAGGAATCCAACAACCACGGCGGCATTAGCAGCCAAAACGTGTCGGATGAGGATGGAATCGAAAGGGAAGCTGGCAAGGCTCTGGACACGACAGAGATGTCCACCAGGGATTCGATCCGTGAACTATCCCAAGAGCTAAAGGAGAATCACCGGAAGATGGAAACATTCCATGAGACCCAGCAGCAAATGTTGCACGCAATCATGGAACTGCTACGCTAGCAAACACAGATGACCCAAGTTACGTCGAATGGAGCAAGGCCGACTAACGGCCAAGAGGAACAATAGGTGCATGCCTTTTAGGCCGTACCTAATGACAACACGCCAAGGACTGAGGCACTGGCCTTTCAAGCCTGGTCCAGTGGAAACGATGTAAGGTTTATGCCTGAACGGCAAGTCCAACCTTACATTCCCCCACCGGCAAGGAACAATGTTCTTGCAAGGGGGCATGCTGATAACCAAGGCCAGACCGTGAAGGATGGTTGGGAAGAACATTTGATACAAGCTTTTCAGACTGTACCCAATGTACATGAAGGGAGAGCGGATGTTCTGACATATGGAAACCTGCCGGCTTGGAACCAGGTTCATGGCGGGGGACATGCGGAGCATTTCGGACAGAACTACAGGAATAGACATTATGATGCCCATGCCTATCAAGCAGACTTCCATGCCCCAACGCGAAGGAATGGACCGAACTGGATGAACCATGGCCAAGGCATAGATTGGGAAGCCGTTGTTGGGAAGCCGTTGAGACCATCATCCAAGAGATGATGGGTCCTGCATTTCGAAGAACTGGACGTCAGTCTTATAAGAGGCCGTACCCTGACGCTTTCGACCGAATCGAATTTCCTAGGGGATTCAGGTTTCCTGACTTCACCCTTTTTTCTGGCGAGGAAAGACAATCCACCGTGGAGCACATAGGCCATTTCACTATCCAATGCGAAGAAGCAGCGACCAATGATTTTCCAAAGCTGCGACAATTTGCTAATTCTTTGACAGGTCCAGCTTTCACCTGGTACATCAACTTGCAGCCAAACTCGATCCATAGCTGGCAAGAATTGGAGCAGAAGTTCCATGAGCAGTTCTATAGGATTGAGCAGAAGATTTCCATGGCTAACTTATCGCGCCTGCGACAAATGGATGGAGAGTCAGTGCAGTTATTTATAACCCGATTCAAGAAGGCAAGGATCAGATGTCACCTGGACATACCAGAATGGGAATTTGTCAAGCTAGCACAAGGTGGACTGAGCTACAAGCTTCGAAAGAAGTTTGAGGGGACATAATTCCATGACTTGTTCGAGTCGAGCCACTCGATATGAAGGCATCTTGAAGGAGGAGTACCAAAGGAAGAATTCGTCCAGAGGGTCATACTACAAAGACCCGAATGCTGAAATTCACTTGGTGGAGGCTGAAGACCAAGAAAGCATAGATTGAACATTTGAAGTGGATGCGGAGGAGGTAATAGCCACACATCCATATGTTTGCAAGGCTCTAGCCAAACTAGTAAGGAGCAAGAAAGTTCCACAACTGGTGATGGACACGAGAAAGAATCGGGTCGAATCAGACAATGTTGACAGTTTTGACATCTCCAAAGCTGACCAGATCTTTGACCATCTGTTGGCCGACAAGGTAATTAAATTACCTAACGACCATATTCTACCTACAGCGGAAGAGATGAAGAAGAAGCCATACTGCAAATGGCATGGCATGTGGTCGCATCAGACTACCAATTGCGTAGTCTTCCAGAATACTATTCAGACATTGATCGAGAAAGGGACACTGAAGTTCCTAGAGAAAGGGAAAGAAATAATGGAAGTTGATAGTAATCCTTTCCCATTGACCGAAGCGCACATGGTTTCAGCCAATATTTTAGACTTGGCAAAACCCAGAGTGAGGGTAGATCTGCGACAGACGTCATCCGGAAGAGTATGGAAAAGATATGTCAAGTTTAGAATAGAGTATTCGGCCGAAAAGGCCGAATCTTCTTCTAAGGTGCTTTGTAACCGGTGTAAGCATGAGGTTCAGGAATGAGGGATGAGGCGTTCAGCAAGGAGTGAAAACCTGAACATGTCGAAACCACCATTAGAAAGCCACAGACAGAAATCCGTTTTCAGCACCTGGGAACAAAGTTGCAGGATCGACCGGTGAAGGTGAACGATCGACACCATGGGGGGCAAGGTGAGCCCAATCTCCAAGTCACTTTTTCTAGAAACCATCCGACGAGATTGGTTTCTCAGAAGATCGAAAAGCCAATGACTTTCAGGCCACCTATTACAGAGATAGATCGTTGGTACCACACAGGATACAAGTCTTGTCAACCACCTACCAAGACTTAAAAGAGGTGGATGCAGCGCCAGCATGCCGAGGCAAAGAGAATGGCTGAGGAAGCAAAGACTGGAGAGAATGCCTTCAGAAAACAGCCTATAACGACAGTTCAACTAGAAAACACAAACGATGACAATGTGTTGAAGGAACTGGAATCACACCTCTGTGGTACGGAGGGGAGACCTGAGAATCTGAAGAAGTTGGCTACATCTTCATCTCAGAACTCCATCACCGCAGTTAAAGTTTTGAGACCAAAGAAATGACTTAATGTTTGGGTTAGAAAGCAAAGCGCGGAGATGATCTCGTGTCTGAGAGACTTGGATGAGGATATAACTGAAGAAAACATGATAGTTTCCTCAACTGACAAAGCTTTAACGATTAAATTCGGAGCTATGGATGAGGTGGCCATTAACATGGTTACTATTCTACCACTGACATTTGAAGCTCATCCCAACCAGGCAAGTGTGATGGAAGGAGATGTCGTCAAAACTGGGGACGTCAGGGCGACAATTGCAGAAGGTTCCAGGTCTTCAACAAAAGAACCAGGTCATTTTAGCTCCCAACGGATAGTGTTTGAAAAGCCAACTGAAAGGATGGTGCAATATCTGAAGCCCCTTTACATCAACGCTAATTTTGATGGAGTGCCTATAAATAAAGTTTTAATTGACAATGGAGCAGCGGTAAATATATTGCCGGTTTCCATGTTAGCTAAACTATGTAAGAGTGAGCATGATCTTGTCCCAACTGATTTGACAGTCAGTAACTTCCAAGGAGGAATCAATAAGGCTAAAGGAGTTTTGCCCATAGAGATTACCGTGGGGGAAAAATCTACCATGACCGCATTCTTTGTGATAGAGTCCAAATCCAGCTACAATTCATTATTGGGGCGGGATTGGATTCATGCAAGCTTGTGCGTACCATCCTCATTGCACCAGGCTTTATGGTTTTGGAATAGCAAAAATGTTGAAGTGGTTCAGGCCGATAGCCAGCCTTTCTTAGTCAGTGCCAATGCAGTTGAGGCTTGGTACTATGACGAAGAAGTTGGTCTTGTCCAATTTTTTGGCTATAACAAACATGGCCGTCCAGCAGGGGTTACAGCATGGAAAGATGTCAGGGTTCCTCATAAGATGGTGAAGGAGGTTTGTGATGAGTTGGCACAACCAACAATTGCCCAGATGTCAAAGCTGTACACAAAAAGTTTCCGATGAATACACCATAATGAAGAAGAGAAAATGATGGCGGTCTATACCATTATCAAGAAACTTGTGGCGTACATGGCAGAAAAGAAGTTGGAAAACAATTCGGCCATTGATTTGGCCCAATGTATCATGGAGGATGACTTTGAGGTTAAACTATAATTTATTTTTGATGACATCCAATTGGCACCAAAAAAGATGGATGACTCCATGGCCGAGGTTCAGGATCCATTGCTAGAAGTGAACTTGGGAACTGACGAAGATCCTCGGCCAACATTTGTAAGTAGCCTCTTGGAGACTAAGCTGCAGGCTGAAATTATTGAGCTTTTAAAGGAGTTCAAAGATTGTTTCGCTTGGAACTATCATGAGATGCCTGGTTTGGACAAAAAATTGGTGGAACATCGCCTACCAATCAAAGAAGGATTTTGGCCATTTAAGTAACCACCAAGAAGAATGTCGCCAGAGGTCATACTCAAGGTGAAAGAGGAAATTGAAAGGTTAGTCAAAGCCGGTTTCATCCGAACGGCTCGCTATGTAGAATGGTTAGCCAATATAGTCCCAGTTGTAAAGAAGAATGGAAAACTCAGAATATACATTGACTTCCGGAATTTGAATTTAGCTACGCCCAAAGATGAGTATCCTATGCGAGTAGCTAATTTACTAGTAGATGGTGCAGCTAAGCATGAGATTCTTCCTTTCATGGACGGACACTCCGGATATAACCAGATTTTCATTGCAGAAGATGATGTTACCAAGACTGCATTTAGATGTCATGGCGCAATCGGAACTTTCGAATGGGTCGTCATGCCTTTTGTAATGAAGAATACAGGAGCTACTTATCAAAGAGCGATGAATGAAATCTTCCATGACATGATCGGACAACTTCTAGAAGTTTATATTGATGATGTCGTGGTGAAATCAGACATTTGGCTAGGTCACGTGGCCGACTTGAGAAAGGCATTTGAGTGAATGAGGAAACATAAGTTAAAGATGAATCCTTAAAAGTGTGCATTTGGAGTCTCGGCGGGAAACTTTCTTGGCTTCCTAGTCCATCAGAAAGGCATCGAAGTGGATAAAAATAAAGCTCAGGCGATCATAGAAGCCAAGCCTCCTAGGAATAAGAAAGAATTGCAGAGCCTAATTGGGAAGATCAATTTCCTCAGAAGATTCATTTCAAACTTGTCTGGAAAAATTCAAGCTTTTTCAACTTTGTTGAAGCTGAAAGATGAAGATGAATTTAGATGGGAGAGTCATCATCAGGAAGCATTCGACCGCATCAAAAAGTATTTGGCCAATCCACCAGTTATTATGCCGCCGCGTAAGGGCCAGCCGCTCAAACTTTATATCTCAGCTGCAGAAAACTCTATCGAATGTCTGTTAGCTCATGACAATGAACTTGGAAAAGAACAGGCGGTGTATTACTTTAGCAGAGTTCTCACGTCGAACAAGCTAAAGTATTCTCCGATTGAGAAATTATGTTTAGCATTATAATCTGCAGCAACAAAATTACGGCATTATATGTTGCCGACTAGAGTAATCATCATTTCCCAGACTGACCTTATAAAATACATGTTGTCAAAGCCTATCATCAGGGGAAGAATTAGGAAGTGGACAATAGCATTGTCAGAGTTCGGCTTCAAATATGTGTCTCAAAAGGCAATGAAAGATCAGACCTTGGCAGATTTCTTAGCTGACCATCCTTGTTTGGAAGTGGAAAGGGAAAATGATCCGGTAAAGATAGCTTCAATTTCTCTTACGCCATGGAAGTTAAGTTTTGACGGATTGAGAACTCTTACTTCGGCAGGCATTGGGATTGTCATTGAATCTCCAATGGGGCGAAAGACAAAATTTTCCTTCCAGCTTGCTTTTGAGTGTTCAAATAATCAAGCCGAGTATGAAGCATTGACCATCGGTTTGGAAATATTGAAGGAAATGGGGGCATCTACGATCGAAATAATAGGCGATTCACTTTTGGCTTTGAAACAATTAATTGGTGAATATCAATGTCGTAGTTGGGCTTTATCACCATACTACATGGTAACTGATCAATTGATCCAAAGTTTCGACAAAGTGGTATTTTGGCATATTCCGCGAGAATTGAATTGGGAGGCAAATGAGATAGCCCAGATTGCTTCAGGAGTTCATATGCCAGAAGAGTTGACAGAAAGGATCATCAGCATACGAAAGAGGGATCTTTCATCATTACAGGAGAGGAATGTGACGGGAGACATCTTTTGTATCGAGGTCGATGAAAATGATTGGAGATTTCCGTTGGTGAAGTACTTGGAGAATCCAAGCCAAAAAAGTGAAAGGAAAATTCAGCTAAGAGCGGTGAAGTATGTTCTATTTGACAACGAGTTGTACAAAAAAAGACAAGATGACTTGCTTTTGAAGTGTTTAGGCAAACAAGACGCAATGCTAGTGATGGCTGAATTGCATGAAGGTATTTGTGGAGCACACCAAGCTGGAACAAAGATGAGGTGGATAATCAGGAGACATGGCTATTACTGGCCAACTATCTTGTCCGACTGCATCAAGTATGTCAAAGAGTGCACAGCTTGTCAACGTCATGGCCTAGTACAGCACATTTTGTCCGTACCTCTCAATCCCATAATTAAGCCGTGGCTGTTCCGATAATGGGCTATGGATTTGATAGGAAAAGTGTATCCTCCATCTAGCAAACAACATACATTTATCATCGTCGCCACTGATTACTTCACTAAGTGGGTTAAGTTGATGTGATCAAATTCATTAAGGAAGACATAATCCATAGATTTGGTATACCAGAATCCATCACCGCCGATCGCGGAACGGTGTTTACTGGTGAAGTAGTGGAATCATTCGCCAAAGAATATGGGATAAAGTTAACCCATTCGACCCTATATTTTGCCCAAGCTAATGGTCAGACTGAAGCAACAAATAAAGTTTTGAAGGGGATACTTGAAAAGATGGTGGATGATAATCCAAGAGAATGGCATGATTTATTGTCAGAAACTCTTTGGGCATACAGGATGTCAAAAAGATCGAGAACCGGCACAACGCCGTTCGCCTTGACATATGGGCATGATGCGGTTCTGCCAATGGAGGTGACGGTAAAGTCTTTGCGTGTTGCTCAGCAAAATAATCTTACCCGAGCTAAGTATACTAAGGCCATGATGCAAGAGATAGAAGAACTTGATGAAGTAAGACTAGCAGCCTTAGATCACCTCCAAATACAGAAGAAAGCCATGGCACGTGCATACAACAAAAAGGTCCGCTTCAAAAGTTTCGGTGAAGGAGACCTAGTGTGGAAAGCAGTACTGCCTATTGGATCAAAAGATCCAAAATATGGAAAATGGTCTCCTAATTGAGAATAGTAGGAAACGATGCATATCAACTCCAAGACGTCGACGATCAAAACATTCAAATCCGATCAATGGTCGCTTCTTGACGAAGTACTATCCGACTAGCTGGGAAGCCCGAGAAATGCTAGAAATTGGAGGTACCTCATTTAATTAGAGTTAGATCCATTTGCATTGTAATTTTGTTTGATAAGTTAATAAAGTTAGCCCGAGTATTTTTATGGCCAGTTACTAAAAATTCATTCAGTTTGATTAGCTGGCCAATCTAGGCCGCTAGTTATTTATTTGTCTTTTGTCGAGTTGGAGTAACTTAGACTGAAGTTTGAATGATAGTTATTTTCTTTAACATGGATTTAACACAATTGCGACAGATTCAAGCCCGAGGCCGAAAGTTCACGGCTAATTTCTAAAAAAATGTGATTAAATTCAGCAGTGCAATACTTGAAGTCAAATAAAGTTTATTATTCAAAACAAGACAATGAATATATAAAAAATGTCTGAGTAAACTATTTATCTCTAAACGCTTCATAAGAAGTTTTCTTCAAGTTATCCCATGATGCATTACATCGCTGAATTATCTCTTCGGCTTGTATTTCTTGCTCTTGGCTACTTTAGTTTCTTTCTTGGTGTGAACAAGCCTTTCTCGGATGAAATGAGCCTCAGTAGACAATTGCTTAGCACGATCGACTTTTTCTCTAAAGTTAGCTTCTGCAATTGATAGCTTTTCTTTCAACCCTTTGATTACAATTGCTAGAGCGGTGGCTTCTTTTTTCTCTGCCGAATGGTTAGCATGCAATGAGGTGAAGTCAGCCTGGAGGGTAGAAAGTGAAGTAAAAATGGTCTTGGCCTTCTTGATATCACATCATGCAGATAAGAAAGAGTCCACGTCTTGATCAAAAGAAGCATGAAATTCAGCGGCACAAGAACGGAGATTGTCATCAACTAATGAAGTCTTGCCAAGAATTTCAAGCGATGTGAGTAGTTGGCTTCGGACGTCGAATTCCTATTCAAAGAATTCGCTGACATAGTTTAGTGCTCGTTGAACTCTATCAGTTTCAGCATCATCTGAATCGGTCTCATCGATAGCAGGAATTGCTACAGCCGGGGTAGGAGGGATTGGCCCAAGCAATTCTTTGACATCAAGAAAAGTATCATCTCCAAGATCAAACTCATCCAGAAAGGTTATATCTTCTTGTGTTTATATATGATAAGTATGAGCTACCATCAACTAAACAACTTGAAGTGTTAGGTAAAAGAGTACCTTGGAGCTGTTCTGTAAAGGATCCTCTATGATGGAAGGCGAGGCTGGAAACGATGTGTTACGCACCTAAATCACCTCAGAAGGTGTGATCAAAGGAGAAGATGAGTTATTGCCCAAAGTATGACCGACCTGTCAGAATTCAAAAGAAATTTGTTGAAACAAACTGGTATGCACAACTAGGAGAATAAACTGAAGATAGCGTGCCTCTTTTGTAACAACATCAAGGCATATATCTTTTGCTGGAGACAAGTCACCCAAAGGAAACAATGCAATGGCCCTTTGGTCCTCGAAGGTGTGACGTAGATTTTCTTGGTTTGGACTGATAGATATATCACACGTTTTCTTAGAAGAAGTCTCAGGCGATATAGGTGATTCTGCAAAAGAGACTGTTGGAATGTTAACCTAAATACATTAAGCAAAAAACTAGATTGACATAAGGGACTTACCTTTATTTGGGGTCTGCCATGAAGAAAGAGGTAGTGACGGATGAGCAGGAAGCAAAGAACAACCGTCAGAAGCTTTAGTAGGATCGTGTATGGAGAAAACACATGTGACTACATCTTTGGCAGGGCACCGAAACATGGAGTGGGTAATTTTTTCCCACCACTCGTTAAAGTTTCGAGTTACATTGGGATTGCACATGAAAGGAGTGTACTTGAAAGCATAACTCGATCGTTTGAATGCAACATTCATTTTTCGGACTCATCTATGGTAGAGAAGGATGGCCAATGATTGGAGCATTGATTGAATGAAGACACCCATGGCACAAGGACAGCTTGACAAAGACCAAATTGCCGAGTAACAAGGTTCGGGCAATAAACTTCCATGCCAAATTGATTGGATTTAAACCTTCGACCAAAAGAAAGATCTCGATTGAGTAATATGCTAGACCAAATTAATTTTAGTGACTTCATCTGTGGAAGGTTGCTCTTTACGCCCGAATCAGGTTTAAGTGCCGAGTCCAGCCAGGGAGGAAGGAATGAATATTTGGTTGGCTCAGTAAATGCTTCTGGAGCCCTATGACTGGTGGAGTAAAAGAAGTCAAAGCAAGCCGTGGCAGAATGACCCAACAAGCCCATAAGTAGAATTTGTTGTCCGAGAAAAGTATTGGGCCAGCTAGTTGTGAGAGAAGGCATTTTCTCTGGGAAATAAGCATGGAGCCAAAGCTGCAATATCCAAAGGGGACCAGAATGGTGAGGATCCATATCTGACTTGACAACATTGTTTATTCCATGGTATAGATGGTCGAGAACAAGCGGTCCAAATGCATATGGTGAGCCAGATGCGAGAGCCTCTGCTATGTGGATATATCCTTTCGTTACCTGCACTGAAGCTACACAAAAGATGTACCTACATAGCCACATAAGGAGGAAGGCGAGGTGTTCTTTTTCTGAGGGTGGATCATCTTTTCCATGGAGTGTTTTCAGAAAATAAGAGTAAGACGATTTTTGCTTTGGGAATTTAGCTTCTTCATAGCGTGGTAGTCCACTTTAAGTCGAGGGAGTAATTGAAAGGAGTTCGCCATGAGGTCTGATGCAGAAAACTGAAAGTGTTGGTGACTGAAAACCAAAAGCATAATGCAGCGACCAAAAGACCTTTGTCACATGGAATGTTGAGACACGACAGACGTATCACACCATAAATTCCAAACTTCCGCCAGATGTCGCCGTAATGAAGATCCAAGCAATCAACCCATGAGATCCAATCTAAAGGCGTGACATGCCATGACTTGAAAGGTTTCGGGTATTTCCACTTAGTCCAGGTTTTTGAAGAAAATGGTAAAGTTGTCTGGTCGGGATTGAAATATAGAATCCACTTCTCGAGGCATTTTGTTTTTGTCTCGAGGTCCAAGGCTGAATTCTTTCAAAAGCGAATTCCTTTTGATCAAAATTCTATCATCCACAGCATCTTGGAAACGTCTGATGGCGTGTTCAAGCTGTTCCACGTACGGAAGTTTGCTTTTGTTAGCAGCCTGCAAAAAAAAAGTCATTCAATGATTCAGGTTTAAAGAATGAAGTTTGATTAAGCGCATTAGCAGGTCACATTCCTACACAAGGTTGAAACAGTGCATCAGGAGCCTCTTTGTTTTAAATTTTTTGGCCTGGATAGGGTTTGGTCCGCATGATTGCAATTTTTGAAGCCGAATATCTGCAAATAAAAATTTAGTTGAGCAAAAATATATACATATATACATGTATTTTTTGTATTGTTTTTATTTGTGTGGGAGACAAATATAATTGCATGCAGGGCCAGTTTTTTTCCAAGTCCATATTGCTGCCAAAAGTCCAGGTCCACGCCAAAAGCCCAGGTCTGCGCTCCAGCACACGCTCCACCCCACGATCCGCGCTCCAGCCCACGATCCACGCTTCCAGCCCACGACCCACGCCTCCAGCCTACGTGCAGCCCAAAAACCCGTTCCAGCACAGGCTCTAGCCCATGCTCTGTCGTCCAGCCCGTTCCGCGCGCGAGTCCAGCCCAAAACCAGAAATCCAGCAACCCGCTCCAGCAATCCAGTGTCCAGCCTGAAACGCATACCAGTCCAACCCACGCCCAGTGTCCAGCTCGCTCCATCATCCAGCCCATTCCACACCCGCGAATCCAGCCCAAAACCAGCAATCAAGCCGCCGAAGCCAGCCCAAAACCATCTTCGAAAGCATGCCGCTACAAACCCACTCCTCATTGCCGCTGCACCGCCACTCCTCGCTGCTATGTGCAACGCCCATCCTCGCCGTTGTGTGCAAAGCCACTCCTCGCCGCTGCGTGCGAAACTGATCCAAAAGCTGCCGCCGCGAAGCTGGTCCGATGCTGCGACACCAGGCCACCGCTGCCGCCATCACAAAATCCACCAATCGTCGGCACAGCTTCGGGTTGTTTTTCGATGATTAGTTTGAATGGGGTCATTTGGTTTTATGTATATATATATTTTTTTAAAAACGAAGAGGAAGAAAAAAAAAAAGCCCGGGTTGTTTACCTTGTTGGCCGACAGAGAAGATTGGCCACTGTTCTAGGATTTTTGCCAAATTAAAGGCATGCTGCAAAGATAGAAGAACAACAAAATTGCATACATATATACATTTTGTGGCAAGGTTCAAGCGTAAGCATAAATTGCAGTCTTTGTGGTGTATGCGTATAGCAAGAATGTGTTTGGCTTAAGCATGCATAGATTACGTACCAGTAGAAAAAAATTGGCTTTGGAGAGCACTGCAAAGAGAAAAAGAAAAAGAAAACAAAGTTACGGGTGTAAGAAACAAATTTCACAAAGCAGCAAATTATTGGAAGATGCATACACAATTTCAATTAAGGAAGTCATCTATATTTTATGTATCTTTGGAAGAAACAGATGCCGCTAGGGTTCACTGGAATGACATCATAAATGGAAAGAATCTTGGTGGAGTAGTTGTCTCTCATTTTTTGGAGAGAAATATATTTTCTGGGATATATGGTTATATTCTATTGAATTCCCAAAATATGTTTATTTTTGGAAGGAAATTTGCAAGGACATAATTTAAAACTCACCAATTTTGAGGTGCTTATAATTGAAAAGATGTAGATCACTAAATTTCTGATGGTGTTCATGATCAATTTTGCTGCTGAATTAATATTTTTATTTATTAAAAATATTAATTTTTTAAGTGAGTCAATATTTATCCCACATTGTTTAAAGATGAGGGTAATGTGAAGTAATACAAGTATAAGTATTGAAAGAAGAGGAATCCCACATCGAAAGAATAAGGGATTAGTGAGCCACATTCTCCTATATAAATAGAGGCTTCATCAACTTTGAAGAGGGGCTCGTGCATCAACACATAACTACAACATAGACTACTTAGTTTATTCTCGTTAGAATTTACTTCAAGTAATCAAGTGTTCTTAATTGTTCTTAGTTTAAAATTTTAATTAAAAGTCCTTTGATCTTAAAGACATTTATAACCCTTTAATTATATTATTTTCAGTAATTAATATAATCGTTTGATTTAAGTCTGATATTAATTGACACACATTTTTTTTTTTTGGACTGTCATAGGTTTGAAATGTCACATTCGCACATTTGAGACGACTGATTATTATGTTTTACACCAACAGCTCCATCAATATCTCAAATGAACTACCATTTTTTGCCAAATTTCGATCCCATCTAGGTGTACAGGTGTTGAAGTGTGTGTATATATGTATGCGTGTGTATGTGTGGTGGATCGGTAGCCTATATATGCATGTACGCAAAAAGTGGATATGAGATTGAGATGAGTGGGTGACGAATATGTATGCAGTAGTGTCAGATGCATGTGCAATAATGAAGAAAAGCTTCGATCGTTATGTGTGTGTGTGTATAATAAGATGCAGGCTGTAGCCACTACTATGAGAAACAATGTAGAGGATCTGTTTGGAAGCCCAGAAAGAAGATTGGTTTTGATATACATGCAGTTGACCCCGCGCTCTTATGGTCCCATTCATGCAAACATGGATATGATATATATTCATTTATTTTTTAAATAAAAAAAATGTCACCGGTTAGTATCATAGATAGTATATCATAAGCTACAAGCTCTGCAATATTTCAGTATGGAATCTTTTGAGACAATAACAAAGCATACAACAAATCAAATTTTAATTTTTGAACCAATTTTTTACTACTAAACTATCACTTTAAATATTATATATATATATATATATATTAGAAAGTGATATATGAGTGGATTTGGGTCCTACCCATCATCACTAATATTATTGACTACTAGTCTTCTTTGGATTTATGATATAAAACCTAAAAGTGCACTAGTACTACTCATTTCATCTTTCATGCATGTGTTGGTGTTTGTGTTTGAGAGAGAGAAAGAGAGAAAGAAGACAAGTGAATTTGGTTAAGGCTGCAAATGAGCTTCCTTTCCAACTAAATCTCTCCAGAGGGAACACCAACTTTTCCCATGAAAATGAGCGAAAAGCACGTCCTTTGTCATTACAGATGGATGAGAAGGAATTAGATTCCCATATCCCCACCCCCTCACTCCTCTTTCTCCTTTTTATTTTTTTATTCAGCTAGAATCATCCACGTTTTAACATAAAATCATCTACATTTCATCCATTGACGCATGCAAATTATAAACTGTTAAGGATGTAGGATCGTATTAGATATTGTATCTGAATGTTTTAAATTTTTATCAGACAAATTTAAAATAATCTGATCCAATCCAATATTTTCCATCATCCTAAAGTTGTAAAATTTATGATTTATTTTTTAGCTAGCGTTACATGTATATTTCTCCCGATAAATAAAAGATAAATTTCGATCCAGTTAAATAAACTTGCAACACAATAAGTTATAACTTCAAAATTCACATATTGGAAGTTCTTTGATTCCTAGTCTTGAATTGAAGTTGCTGTAGATTATGAAAGAATCAGCAAAAGCTGTCTGAAGTAGCAATCATCTTTTCTACGAGTCTAATAAATGTTTGGTAAAGTACTGTTATTTCAAAATTGATGAAATTTATAAAATTAGAATTTGAGTGTTTTGTTATAACTGCATAACTGTTATATTAGTACTTTTAACATTAAAATCTTGATTATGCTTCTAGCAAAATTTCAAAAGTTATCCCTGACTTCTTTTCAAATTTCAACTTTTGAAAGATGATGATTATTAAACAATCTGAAAATTATAACACTACGCCAAAAACCCTAATAGGCGACGCAAAACTAGCGTCGCTAATTG